>ML776558.1:815516-845053 GCA_009831015.1 Picea engelmannii | reverse complement strand
GCAAGGGATACAGAGGAGAGGTGAGCGTCCGACAGTCAAATTATATGTATTTATAATATATATATATATATATATATATTAATGTTTTTATAAACAATTTTTTATTATAAACAAGTGTGAAGGTGACAAGGATGGGGAAGAGTAGATAAGGAATGGCCAAGTATGAAAAGTGGTTGGATGGGTTTCTAGATATGGTTACATGGGATTCTCAGGAGAGGTGAGGGCTCAACAGTCAAATTGTATGTCTCGTAAATTTTGACTGCAAAAGGCGTAAAAGGGAAGAGTGCATGATGGAGAAGTCCAACAACTGATTTGTATATTTGTGGAATTTTAGGTGTTGTTTGCAGGTCGTGAAACAATGGAAGGGAAATCTTGAGCCCGACTATTTGAGAATCCGCAATCGAAAAAAGTGGCTAAGTATGGAATAGGGAAATGGTCGGTCAGACTCGTTTTCGCTAATATATTGAAATTTTTAATGGATATCCCATTACATGGCAAGATATTTTCTGCATTTATATTGCGGAATTTCAGGTGTTGTTTGGAGGTCACGGAACAATGCAAGAGAAATCTTGAACCCGCCTATCTGGGAACCTGCAAGAGAAAAATTTGGTAAGTATGGAATAGGGAAATGGTCGGTGGAATTCATTTTTGCTAATATATTGATATTTGTAATAGATATCCCATTACCTAAGAAGGATATTTTCTGCATGTTTCTGGACAAGTTGTGCAGGGACAATTATTATGATGGTCTCCTCGAGGCATCGTGATCTGTCAGCATTAAACCTCAATTATTTCATACTTGGAAAGAAGTGCAGAGGTGGAGGGCACAAGAAACAATGATTAGGAATTGGATATTTCGTGAACCCGCCAACCTGACGATCCATGAAATAGATTCGAAGAAATGGAGAAGTATGGAAAGCGGACGAACAAGATTCAAAATGGGGTGACAATATTTCCACAGGAGACGTGAGGACATGACGATCAAATTATAGGTCTCAGAACTTTTGAGTGCAAACTGATTAACATGAAAGAGGGTATGATGTGAGTGTTCGGTTGTAAATTTGTATATTGCGGAAGTCAGGGTATTGTTTGCAGGTCACGAAACAATGGAAGTGCAATCTAGAGCCCACATGCCTGGGAATCTATGATTGGAAAAGTGTCTAGGTATGGAATGGGGAAGTGGTTGGTTGGAGTCGTGATATAAAAGAACGAGTGCAAATTTCAACCCGTGAGTCTGCCAAACAGTGCAGCTAGACATTTAAAAAAAAACAACTAAGTAACGAGAAAGAGAAAGTAGAGGGGAAAGAGAAACATGAATTTGGTTAAGTATAGAAGAGGGAAAAGAAGGGATAATATATTCAAATTTGTAACAGATATCCCATTTTCTGATAAGATCTTTTATGCATGTTTATGGAGAAGTTATATACTTATTGCATATACTTGGAAATAAGTGTGAAGGTGGTTGGCACAGGAAACATCGACTAGGAATTGGAAATTTCCTGAACACGCCAACTCAATGATCCACGAAAGACATTCCAAGAAATGGCTAAAGTGTAGAAAGCGGTCAGACGGGCTTCAAAATAGGGTGACAAGGGTTCCCGAGGAGACATGAGGCTTTAACAGTCAAATTGTATGTATCAAAAATTTTGAGTGCAAAATGTGTAACACGAAAGAGGGTATGATGTGGGAGTCCAGAAGTCAATTTGTATGTCGTGGAAGCCAGAGTGTTGTTTGCAGGTCAAGGAACACTGGAAGTGAACTCCACCTATTTGGGAACCCGCAAGAGAAAAAGTCGGTAAGTATGGAATAGTAATATATTGATATTTGTAATAGATATCCCATTATCTAACATGATATTTTTTGCATGTTTCTTGACAAGTTGTGTAGGGACAATTAGTATGACTATCTCCTGGAGACATGGTGAGTTTTTAGAATTAAAACTGAGTTAATGCATACTTGGAAATAAGTGCGAAGGTGGTGGGCACAAGAAACAATGATTAGGAATTTGAGATTTCGTGAACCCACCAACCCGACGTTCTGCGAAATAGATTCCAAGAAATGGCCAAGTATGGAAAGTGGACGCACGAGCTTCAAAATGGGGTGAAAATAGTTCCCCAAGAGACGTGAGGACCCAAAGGTCATATTCCAGGTCTTAGAACTTTTGAGTGCAAACTGTGTATCACGGAAGAGGGTATGATGTGGGAGATTTGACAGTAAATTTGTATATCACGGAAGTCCGGGTGTTTTTTGAAGGTCACAGAACAATGGAAGTGAAATCTAGAGCCCGCCTTCTCGGGAATCGACGATTTGAAAAGTGGCTAGGTATGGAATGGGAAGTGGTTGGTTGAAGTCACGATATAAAAGAACGAGTGAAAATGTGAACCGGTGAGTCCGTCAATCCGTGTAATTAGACATTTTTGGAAAAACGACTAACTAACTAGAAAGAGAAAGTAGAGGGGAAAAAGAAATGAGAATTTGGTTAAGTATAGAAGAGGGAAAAGAAGGGATAATATATTGAAATATGTAATAGATATTCCATTTCCTGGCAAGATATTTTCTGCATTTTTATGGAGAAGTTGTATACTTATTGCATATACTTGGAAAGAATTCTAAAGGTGGTGGGCACAGGAAACAATGACTAGGAATTGGAAATTTCTTGAACCCGCCAACCCGACGATCCGCAAAAGAGATTCCAAGAAATGGCCAAGTGTGGAAAGTGGTCGGACGAGCTTCAAAATAGGGTGACAAGGGTTCCCGAGGAGACATAAGGCCCCAACGGTAAAATTATATGTATCAGAACATTTCAGTGAAAAATGTGTAACACGGAAGAGGGGATGATGTGGGAGTTCGGAAGTAAATTTGAATATTGCAGAAGCCAGAGTGATGTTTGTAGGTCACATAACAATGGAAGTGAAATTTAGAGACTGCCTCGGTGAGAACCCATGATCGAAAAATTGGCTAGGTATGGAAAGGGGAAGTGCTCGGTCATAATCGTGATATAAAAGAATGAATAAAAATGTGAACTCATGAATCCGTCGACCTGCGTAGCAAGACATTTTTGGAAAAAATGACTAAGCAAACAGAAAGAGAAACTACAGGGGAAAAAGAAAGGGGAATTTGGTTAATTATAGAAGGGGGAAAATAAGGGGATAAAAGAGTGGGAAAATAGAAAAGTGGATGGAAATTTTCATAAATGGGAATTGGTCTCAAACAAGCCCCATTGTTACAAAACCATCATTTTCTAGCCCAATATTTTATCCACTTACTCGTTTTTTATTTCTTTGTTGAAGATTAGTTTTTATTGCAACTTGTGTGAGTAATTGTGTTCTTGATACATTCTTCCATGACTTTGACATATTAACTTAAGTATTAAACTTCTTGCATGATGGGTTGTTAGCATTAAAGCTTAATAATTGCATGTCTAGAAACAAAACTGACGATATTGAATTTTAATATTGTAGTTGATTTCATAGTCCCATTTGACTACAACCACCATAGATCCATTTATTTATTTTTATTTATTCGCGAACAAGAAATTTGGTAATTTCATTAATAAATTAAAAGGTGCTCAAATAGAGGCCAGGGGATGGAAAAATAATAAAATGTTCCCTTTTGGAGTAAAGGAATGAAGGAAGTGAAAGGGAAATAAGAAATCATTTCCTTAGCAAGGCTGAGATGAAAACAAAATTTCTAGGGTGGGGCCCCGACTGCCGCATTGTGATTCAATCTTGCTATGTTCTATCTGCATTATGAATAGAATTGAATGTTGGTTTGAAATTGTTTGAAATTCATTTTTGTTTCCATAGAATCCTGATGAGATCGACACAATGCATTGTCATATAATTGTTAAATGATCCATATTAGATCAAATTACTTGAGCGAATACAATATTGAAGAACTACGAGACTATGGAACCATGATAATGAGAAGAGGTGTTAAATTCAACAAAGAAGCAACAACCAAGATTCCGAGGAAAATTGTTTAATAGTAAATCCATAAAAAAAATACCAAGTAGTGTATATCTATCCATAGAAATTGGACTGATTTATTTGCACCAAAACATTGAACATATTTGTCATAAACATAGGTACAAGATCTACAAAAAAAAAAAAGCATGCATACAATTTTGTGTTTTTCCTCTAGTGGGAAAACATGCAGGAGCCATCGATATTCTTTTCAACATGCATACAAAAATCATTACCATTATTTTCTTTAGGAAGTCCTTGCAGTATTCTCCTCGGAAGGTCAATGTTCACTGCCGCAATCTCAATATCTTGTGGAAGATTTGAGGAAACAAAGAAACAAGAGAGTGGTTCCGTAGTGGATTAATCCCTTGGCTTGAAGTAGGTGAAAAACACTCCTGCTCCTGATGCTGTCAACCTAGAGACATTGCAAGGCACCACTCAATTGTAAAAATAACAGGGAAAATTCCCTGGTGAGAAGATTTTCCAATCTGTGGATGCCATTGCGAAAAGCACGAAATTCTACAACATTGCTCCAACTGAGCACCCCAAAAAGAAAGCAATCCATAATTTTTCAAATGCAGGAGGAAATAAGAACCCATCCTCACAGTAAAATTGATAGTTCTTAAAAGATTCCTATGAGGAAGAAGACGAAAAATGTTGTAGGGAAACCAGAAGAGCTCGAAACTGAAATTTAGGACACACCAAGAGACCACCTCCTCACAGTCGAAGACTTCAAGGACTCAGGATGCACAAGGAATTCTAGAGGCCCAAATTAGTCCATTCTAGGTGGAAGGAGATGACTAGTAGGAATATTCATTTCACTAGTGGGAGTTATGGTCCTCATCCCCTAAGAAGTTAATTCTATATCTAGAAAACATGAGAGTGGTCCCACAATTGAATAATTATTTGGCTTGAAATATATCTCTGGGAGCATCAAGAGACCATTTCCTTATAGTGAAAGACTTCTGCCCATAAAAAAATAATTTGGATCTATGGAATTCCTACTCTCGAGATGGAAAGAGGCTATTGCGTTTAGTGTCAATTTCTTTTCCGAAATCCTTTCTTTTGGTCTTGTCAGGGCCACCATCGCTGAGCCAGGAAGTGCGCCCTATTATTGTTGATTTCAATTTGTGCGTAGGAGTGGGAACAACGTATTCATTGCCATCATCCATTGCCATATCATCTTTCATCAGATCATCTTCTTCCAGCTCGAAATCGACCACATCAACCTCTGCACCAACCATCAACACTAGCGAGCAGGTTGTTTTAGTAGGTGGGGTTGCCTTGGAATTCTTTGGCTTGATATATATCTCTCAGTGCACCAAGGGACCATCTCCTTTTTTTCTCTTGGGCGGAGGGAGATGAGTAGTAAGAATATTCCCTGGAGTACTGGAACCTCTGGTCATCATGCCTGAAGGTTTTTACTATATCTGGACAGAATTGTTGTCGAACTACTGCCATAAGTTAACAAGAATTTTTCATTTTCTCCAGATGATGTTTGAAATGAAAATTCAGAAGGGATAATATAACCCCCCACAAATATTGGTTTAATGTGTATCAATGGAATATCTCCTCGAGGATTTCACTGATCAATGACAATATCCAGGGTTCATGTGTAATGAGTTGTTACCATTAAATCTTACTAATTGCATATTTAGAAAAAGTTGCGAAGGTGGCGGTGATGATGAAGAGAGATTAGGGATTAGAGATTTCGTAAAGGTGCCAACTAGATGATGTGTGAAAGAGATTGCATGATGATTGAAATGAACATATGGAAAGGATAACAAAACCCTATGAAATTACTGGTTTAATTCCTATTAATGAAAAATATTCTCCAGCCTTTCAGACATTAATGAAAATTTTAATGGTTCCTGCATGATGAGATATTAACATTAAAGCTTAATAATTGCATATCTAGAAAGAAGTGAGAAGGTGGTGGGGATGATGAAGAGAGATTAAGAATTTCACATTTAGTCAACCCACCAACCCACGAAAGAGAGTCCAATAAATGGCCAAGTATGGAAAGCTGTCAGTCGAGCTTCAAAATAAAGTCACAAGTTATACTCAGGAGACATGAGAGGCCGATGGTCAAATTGTATGTCTCTGAAATTTTGAATGAAAAATGTGTAACATGGAATAGGGCACAATGATAGATTTCGACGGTCAATTTGTATATTGCATAATTTTGGTTGTTGTTTATAGGTAGCGAAACAATGGAAGCGCAATGTTGAGTAAGCCTGGATAGGAACCGACGATGGTAATAGTGACCAAGTATGCAATGGGTAAGAGGTTGGTCGGTCTCGTGATATAAAATAATGAGATATACCTGGAATAGGGAATATTGATGGGCTTGAAAACATGGCTACAAGTTCTACTCAGGAGACGTGAGGGCCCAATGGTCAAATTGTATGTATTCCAAATTTTGATTGAAAAATGTGTAACATGGAATAGGGTACAATGACAGACTTCGATGATCAATTTGTATATAGAGGAATTTTGGGTGATATATATAAAAGCATGAGACATTCGAAAAAATGACACATTCGAAAAAATGACTAAGTAACCAGAAAGGGAAAGTAAACGAGAAAAATAAAGGGGAATTTGGTTTCCAATTTGTAGATCGGGGAAGTCCATGTGTTGTTTGTAGGTGGCGGAACAATGGAAACACAATGTTGAGCCCGACTACCCGGGAACTTGCGATCCAAAAAGATTGCTCAATATGAAATGGGGAATCAGTCGGTCTGACTCATGATATAAAAGTATCAATGGAAATCTAAAGACATGAATCCGCCAACCCCCACACCTAGACATTTTCCAAAAAATGACTAAGTAACCAGAAAGGGAAAGCAAAGGGAAAAAATAAAGGTGATGGAAATTTTCGGAAGCGGGAATTGGTGTAAGAAAACCCCATTGATGGTCTTAACATTAACTATGAAGTGAATTAAACAAGTTAAGAAGATATTCAATCAAGGAATAGATAAAGCGATCCATGCTTATAGTTTCCAGGATATGTTTGTATAAGAGAAACATTGAAAATCCACAAGAAAATCAATTTTGGGATGTTTAAGTAAAATTATTGTACTGTCAACTTCACTGTAATTATAACAACAACGAATTTGAATTTTAAGATGAATTTGAATTTTAATGTTCAGTGGTTGATATGATGGTTCCATTTGAATTCAAATAGTATATATCCTTTTATTTCAAAATATTCCTAGAGATGAATTTTGCTAAGTTTATCGATCAAGGAAAAGTGCTAAAACAAGCCACATACTACATTTGCATTAGAGATCTTAAATCAAAAGGCAAAGAAGGCCCTGTATATTCTTTAAGATCATAGAAAAACCACCAGGATCCTGAATGTATCATTAATTTTCCAAAATGAAGCATACAACCAAGAGCCAAGTAAACACCAAATGTATTGAAAGTCGAGGCACAAGGCAATGCACAAACATAGAAGGCACCAAGTGAGATCCCACAAGGGTCCATAGAGCAGTACACATCGACCTATGCATAAAACAATTTGATATATATAAAAAAACACATGTGGCATTGGTTTTATCTTACATATGGTATATGTTCCCATGAGAAAATAACCAGGGCCATGAGATATGAACAAAAGTATGCCAAGCACAAGAAAACACAAAACCAGTGGATCTTTGCCATTGTATCCCATCTATAAACAAACTCCCACATGGGGAAAAATAAACTTTTCGATTACTATTTTACCATGAAGAAAAATCATTATGGATATTTTCTTTTGATAGTGCCATGTTCTATCACTACCAGTTTTAACAGGGCCAAATTTCCAATATTATTGGAAATGCTTGATGGTTCTGCCCAGAGGAGAAAGCCATTTCGACGGTTCAAAGGATGGGCCTGATTTATTCACAGTTGTATACTTTTTATGGGGTTTTTCCTCATGCTTCCCATTTCTGGACTGAACAATCTTATGATCTTGTACATCAACAATAAATACACCTTTCTATATGAATTTCAATTCCCAAACTCCCCAATCTCTATAGCGAGTTATGAACATGTCAAGCTCATGCTTCAATCCATGTCGAGCCTTTTTTTTTTTCAATTAGGGAATTGATAATAAGCATATATCATATCATAAATGTATAGTTGGAGATCATATTCTTCTTTATTTGGGTACCCAAAAATTGCAGAAATCCTGCCATGGCTATACAGTTTGAAAACATTATTCCAATTTGGGCACCCAAAAAGGTGCAGACTCCTCCAACAAATCTACAGCTAGCCACCATTTTTTTTTCATTTGGACATCCCAACAAATATGAAAAATTATTACTGGGAGATGCAAAAAAACATCAAAGTAACAACAACGATTTGATTTGTAGTTAGATTCTCCTTGTTTTTTCAAGTGCACAAAAAGAGACAAAATCTCGGGAAAGAAAATTTTACAGCCATACATGTAAACTCCGAAGAACTCAAGTACGACGAATAATCATTTGAGTATTGAAGAACAATTATAGACACACATGAGATTTTTCTGTTTCCTACCAAAGCTTGATATGATTTTTTATTTTTATTTTTTTCCAGCCGATATGCAGTATTGGATTGTTCTCATTTAAGGTAAATTTTCTATCTATCCGAAAGTCGTGCAACATGTAGAAATTGTTTTCATTTTTCTATAGGTATACTTCATATGGAATGTTTTCTAACCTAGGAAGAACATATTGTAACAGAGGCTGTCTAATTGCATAATGTGTGATTGTGTTTCCCATGGTTCATATGGGAGCATTGAGGCAATGTCTATATATGTAAGGGCATTTTTTACTGCATCGTAGAAAATCAATTGTATCATCATTATGAAATCATAATCAGAAGAAGGAGAGTTTCATTTGGCACATATAGGCTCGAAGGGGTTCAAGTTTGCATTCGTTGCAACCAAAAGGCCCTCAACCTCGGTATGTGATCATAATTGTTAATATATTGAACAATATAATATACAACTACACAACAAAAAAAGAAAAACTATAGAAAATTGGTGAAGTAAATTTGTATGAGAAAAGTGAGGATGAAATTGTAGATGTATATGCACAACAATTATAGATCTAGTTATTTTCTTGAGATCTTGTACTATGTCTGTTCGCAATTCTGTTACAAATGTTGCTTTGGTTGTGCGAACGATCCTTTCTTTAACATTTCTTTTCTTTGTTATATTTTTGAAGAGCATAGGTGGAAATTTCACTTTATGCAATTGTTTTTCCATTGAGGAAAACAAATTTGAATAGGTGTCGAACAATTGCAGCTACAACATGGAACAATGCAATAGTTGTGTAACATAACTGAGAAACATGGACATGTGAAAGTAAAGGACAAAACTAGATATGGAGAATGGTACCATTGCCTTGTCATTGTCTGAATCTCCATCTTTTATATGGAGAATGTGTTGTGAGACAAATTTTCTCGCGAGTGTGAAAACTACACCAATGGTTTCGATTGGGTAAGTGTCGTTGCTCAGTGCAAGTTGGCTAATATTTGTGTCCAGGATGAAACGATATTCTAAACAAATAGAGTGAATTTTTTCCACAATACTTGTTTCATTGAGAGATATAATCCGATCACAATAACCACGGTCATATACTGTTTTGGGCAATGTATTAAAATTTGTAATGGATATCCCATTACCTGCCAATATCTTTTATGCATGTTTCTGAACAAGTTGTGTGCGAATAGTCAGTGTGACTGTCATCAGGGCTTCATTGTCTGTCATGTCCGCATGAATAATGGATCTAGTTTTTTTTTTCTTTTCCAAGTAGGTGCTATAGACGACCATTATGTCCCCGATGAACACTTGTCCAGTTCGGCAGATTTTCAAGCCCTCTATTGATAGTATTTTGGATGTTAGAAGTTTAGACCTGGTGACATTTTTTTAACAGGAAAAGTAATGTGAATGGTAGTCTACTTTGTTTTTTTGTTTTCTTTTTTCCTAGCATAAATGTACAAGTAGACACACAACTTGGATGAAGTATGGATCCAAAGTTTTTCAAGCATACCTCTTAGTCTGCGGAACTTGTGCTATGTTTAGCATCTCACTTGCATTCGTTGATACTTCTTGTGAAATGAAAAGTATGTCTTGCAGATGAAATCATCATATTTACCATGACATATATGAATAAATAGTTGAGGATATTTGTTTGGTAAACATATGAGGAATACACTGTATGAATATTTACCTTTGGCCTTGTCGGTCTGTTGATGTTTGTGATAATTGACTGCTCATGGCCATGTCACTAGTCCAACATTTTCTGATGCAAGCATGTGTATATGCACATCATAAGGACTAAATATGCATATGCATTGTATATTTTCCATAATTGTTCTGAATGCCACATACATGGTCGAAGGATATGGAATAAAAAATAGGGTGTCAAGGGATACTCAGGAAACATGAGGACCCGATGATCAAATTGTATGCCTCGAACTTTTTTACTAAAAAAATGTGTAATAGGGAATAGGGCATGATGGGGGGGTATGATGGTCAATTTGTATATCACGAAACATCTCAAGATAGAGGCACAATATTGAACTCGCCATCTTGGGAACCCACGATCGAAAAGGTGCCTAAGTATGGAATGAGGAAACCGTCGGTCGGAGTCGTGATATAGAATAATGAATATAAATGTGAACCCCTGAGTCCACCAACCTTTGCTTTCAGAAAGACGACTAAGCAAAGAAACCAAAAAGAGAAAGTAGATGAGAAAAATGAAGGGGAATTTAGTTAAGTATAGAAGAGGGAAAAAAAGGGATAATATAAAGTGGGAAAATTAGAAACGGGGAGGGAAATGTTTGGATGCAAAAAGTATAAAAAAAGGCCCATTGTTTCCAAATCATCATTTTCTAGTCCAATATTATATGCACCCGCCCATTTTTTGTGTTTGATTTACTGGCACAGTTGGTATACCTTTTCGAAGATTGTACTTCAACCCCCTCTGCTGTGGCATATAAGAATTCATCTTCCTATCCAACCGATCTATTTCTTTCAATGTATCAACGTTGAACATATAGTGGACATGAACCTAAGTTAGTATGCAGAAAGACATGTAAAACAAATAAATACAGTTCTATTTATTTCAATGTAGCAGCAAGGAGAATACAATTCTTATGAGGATAAGTTACTATGTAGAAATATGAGTAGTATCTACATACAATAAAATAGGTGCAAAGTAGTAGAACAGGTAGAACAAATATACAAACAATAAATGAAATACTAAACACTGGAATATGAAATAAGAGTAGAAGCATGCACCTTTGTAACTCCTCTACATTTGCGGAAAAGAGTCCATTGTTTTCTCTAGCTAATCTGTTTGTTTAAATGTATCAATGCAGAAAAATAAAATGGACATGAAGGAAGTTGGTATGCAGGAAGACATGTAAAAGAAAAAAATAGAGTTCAATTTATTTCAATGTAGTGGCACAGAAAATACAAAGGACATGAAGATAAGTTATTAGGTAGGAAGATACACAATATCTACATATAATAAATTAGGTGAACACATATATAGGAAATAAATGAAATACAAAACAATGGAATATGAAATAACAATACAAGCATGTACCTTTGTATCTCCTCTTCTACACTTGCGGTAAAGACTCCTTCGCTTTCCCCAACTATTTTGTTTGTTTCAATGTGGGAACACACAAAATACAATGAACATCAATGGAAGTTGGTATGCAGGGGAGAACAAGTAATATGTACATACAGTAAATGAGAATCAAGGAATAGAATAAAAGATAGTTAGAAACATGAACCTTTGCTTTTCTTTATCCATGGTTGTAATTATATAAATCTTTTCTTGGAGAAAATATATTACAATCCAGAAAATATTAATAAATTGCATGGCCATAACTGAATGTTTTTGGTTTTCTGCATCAAAGTATCCATATATGCTTTGAGACATGGAAATATATTTTTGCAGTATCTTTGATGTACATATCATATTTCAAGTACAAGACAAATTGTATCATGGTCACACTAGTCTGTGTATAGGATAAAGAGGTTGTATTGTGATATGGGCACATTTCACCATATATGGTTAATAAGTGCATTTTGCACATGTTTTATCTTAACAAAAAGACAACGGACATTGTAATTGCACATGTAGTTGTCCAATTATTTGTTATGCCACTATTTTGTATCATGTCAACACTGAAGTGTCCTAGAATGATAATGGTTTTGTCCAAATGTAAATGATGTGATGCATTTGAGAACACATTCATTATGCTAGCAATGTTGCACACCAAACAACATAGAATATGAATACTGCAATTTGCAATCCATGGAAAACCACTCTTTCTAGCACCATCTCAGTATCCTTTTCCTCTACAAGAACATTTTGCAAAGGCATGTAGGTATGGTCCAGAGCTAGGAACAAAAATTGGAGCAAAATTTAAGTGCATGATAGGTGGGCACATGATGGGCATCAGATCTTGACTTTGCAAGACATGGAAAATGATAGAACCGAAGGTCCACTTGTGGGTGCAGGACCTAAACATCACAAAGTAAAAAAAAAAAATAGCTCCAACTGTCGGCGCAGGACCCCAACCCTGCAAAGCCGAAGAAAACAAAAGAAAAAAGAAATTAACAAGCCAGCGAGGAAGCACAAATAGGCCCAACTACAGCCCCAGGACCTCAAACTCTCAAACTTGAGTCAAACAACAATAAGAAGCAACTGACGAACCAACGGACCAAGAAACAAGAATCAACCACTGAACCGGTAAACAACATATGTATCTCCACTAATTACCAAAATGCAGCCCAAGCACAAAAGGAACCTGAAACATATGACGAGCATGCCAGTAGAAATAATCAAATATTCTTACTTGAAAAATGAAAACAGTGAACAACAAAGAACAAATAGAAATTTAATTATGGCATCAAAAATTACTTCAAAATGATGAATGAAAAAAACGCAAGGCGAATTGTGGGTGAAACACCTAGACCTCGCAAAGTAAAAAACAATAGCTCCAAATGTGCATGCAAGACCCCAAACCTGCAAAGTTGAAGTAAACAAAAGCAAGCAACAAGCACCAACAGGTCCAACCACAGGTGAAGGTCCTCAACCTTGCAAAGTTGAACCAACGAAAAAGAATAACCCACCGAACCAACAAACAAGAAGCACCCACCAAACCAGTAAACAATGTATGCATCTTCAATGATGACAAAACTACATTCCAAGCATAGAAGAAGTATGAAACATACAATGGCTATGCAACTGGTGGTGGACAACAATATTGTCCAAATTCACTGCAACATTGTATGGAAAAATTTGAGTAAAAATGTACTCTGAGAATCCTATTGAGGTAAACATTTAAGGTTGTCATGCTCTTTAAGGGCCTCATGGTATGAAAATATTTAGGCTGTCAGGCTTGTTTAAGGACCTCGCACTATGTAAAAATTTAAGTTGTTATGCCTATTCAAGAACCTCAAAAAAAGTGTCAATTCTCTAAACCTTCAGTATGTAAACATTTCAATACAAATAGAAATAATAATAAAAACATTAAAAAACAACGTCAATGCTCAGAACTTTTGGTATGTAAACATTTCAGTAAAAATGTAATAAAAAATAAAAAAGAGTGTCTAAGCTCAAAACTTTGGATATCTAAACATTTACAACATTGGGAACAACGAAGCTAACAATATGACCTCCAATATATTCTCCAATGAGACGATGACATATACGGATTTTTTTTTATTATATAAAAAATAATGTTTTCACTTCTATAGTTCGAACAATATAGATGATGAAAAAATTTATATTCAAAGAACATATTAATATGAAGTCAACAAATTATCGATCGCTATAGTCCCTCTACGCCTTCGCTATATTCGATGCTCATAACTTTCGGTATGTAAACATTTAAGTAAAAATTTAATAAAAATTAAAAAACAACGTCTAAGATGAAAACTTTGGATATCTAAACATTTACAACATTTGGAACAACAAAGTTGGCAATAAGACCTCTGATATATTCTCCAATGAGACGATGACATATAAGGTTTTTTTATTATATAAAAAATAATGTTTTTACTTCTATAGTTTGAGCAAGACAGATGGTGAGAAAATTTATAGTCAAAGGACATATTAATATGAAGTTAACGAATTATCGATCGCTATAGTCCCTCTAGGCCTTCGACAGGAACTAATAATTACATTGAACATATAATAACTGAACATGTTTAGAATCATGCAAAAACATTTCCCGCATTCAATTAAAAGAAAAGTCTTATTCAATTTACAAATTGCAAAGTTGATCATTATCATTGTATAGTTATTAAAAATAAATATATGTGTCATTACATTTAAAAGTATGAGATTTTGAGGGAAAAAATAGTTTGTTTTAAGAGAGAGGAAAGAGGGGGTGATTACTCTCAAGGATGAGATAGGATATTAATGGGTTTTAATAATGACATACTTTTGATTTTTCAAATTCACAATATATTTTGAAACTAATTTGTCTCAGAAATTATGGTAAGGGGAATTGCTCTCTTATCTTATAGCATGAGTATTATTTTTGCACATCATTATTATATATGTCGATGTGGTTAATTAATGTAAGGGTTACCTTTATTGAATAAGACTTGTTAGATAGTTAGTCTTTATCAGTAAATTTGGTATAATTATTAATATTGGGTTCATTAATAGTTACATAAACTATTTATAGTTGATTTAAATTGGATCCTCTTGTAAATTTTTAGGAAGTAATGTTTTTTTTTAATTATTTTGTCTTTTTCTTGGAAAAATTGGAAGTGGAAGCAAACCATTTTGATGGTTAGCCTCCCAAAGGTAAACCATTAAAAATAAAGGCTATAATGAATAATCATCAACAAGGAATATGTAAGGAGAACTTGGGAGGGTGTCAACAAAAATAAGATCTCGAAGAGTGCACCCTGCTCAAAGTTCGGTGGACAAAGGTGTCAAGGAGCCTATCCATGCTGAGTGAAGGTTTCTCTGAGACATAGTCATCTGAAATTTGTATTTCTGGTGAGTAACAATACACAAAATCTATGTATAGCTCACCCCTTTGTAATTATCTTTTGATCCGAATAAAATCTCCTTTAAATGTTGAGCTTCCATTGGTGAAAAATATCTGTGTTTAATGTCATATGGATTTTTTTTATCTTGCTGAGTGATTTTTGTAGGAGGGAATTTCTACTTTCAGTTTTGTTTAATGGGTTTCTCATATCTCACACTTAGAAATATATTTTAGATTAATATGTTTGGTTATTTATTTTTAGAATCAACCTTGGCCCAACATATGTTTGGTCCCAATAGAAAACAGACCATCCAAATGTAGGGATGAGATGAATGGCCATAAGAAGATGGTTGTTGCAATATTTCAATTCATTTCTACTCTCATTCCTTCATAACTTAGAAACTCCTTCCCTTTTCAAGATGTTGGGAAATTGATGGGTTGTATTTTTTGTTTAAACACTTCCAACCAAATCATGTGACACAATTTCATTTCCCATCTTGTAACCTCTGCCTCTAGCTACCTTTAATTTTGGTTTAATACCTTTGGTGGTGATACATTTGTTTTCTTTTAAACATATGATATCTAAATACATGGGTATTGCAATATAATTCATTCACCATACATTTGAACATTGTCAGATAAGAAATTGTGTTTGTATGGTTGCACAAATAAATAGTGGGAACCAATTTGTGATTTATTTAGTGGCACACTGTGTAGGTTAACCATAAAATGGACAAGGATTATGGTCTTTGGAAGCCATTGAAATGTCTCCTAGTTTGTTAATCAAAGAGAAATTCACCTCTAAATTGTTTCACTGTGTTTGCATTTATTTGTTGTTGTTCTTGTTGCACCATAGAGTGAAGCATTCTTTTGGAGCCCAAAGTCCTGAATGCCATTGCATTTTCAGTTGAGTGTGTGCTAGTTACACTACAAATAGAGTCACTAGTGTTAATTTCGAGGAATAGAGGTCTCTACATCATTTCAAGATCAGAGAGAAAGATTTATTTTATGAAAAAATATATATTTATTGATGAAATAGATGGGCCATATTCCTACCATTTACGGATAATATAGTATTAGATTAGGTTATTAAGACTTGGAGAACACTTGCATGGTAAATATCCACAACCAATACTGAAATAGTGGATAAGCATTGTTTCCAAGCCTACATAAAAGTAGAGGACCGTCAATGACAGGGAGTTCTCATGAAGAACATGACAAGGAAGACCCAAAGGTCATATTTTATTGGCTCGAACAAAATATTTCTACATTTATGCAATTGGTGACATAACTATTGGTAAATGAATATAGGGAAGTAAACTCAACAAATACTAAGCATGAAGAAGATAAGGCACACTACGAATAACCCCCATACAATGATTCAGGAAAAAAATGTTCTTCCTCTTCATATTCTCATATTCTTTTCAAAGTTGAAGAAAATCTTGAGATACCCATGTATGATGGAAACATTAATGCAAAAGTATTGAATAATGGTTGAAACAATTAGAAGTTTACTTTTCTATATATCAAATCCAAGAAATATCGTATATTTCCTTCGCCCATTTGAAGATGACCGTACATGACTTGTTGTGGTGGGAGTGTTATGTGGATGCATCGAGGATAATGTTTTGATAAAATTCCTTAGAAATGATAAAAATTCAATTAAGATAGTCCACTTAATATAGTCCTTTTACAATATATCCTATTCAAAAGAAAATATGTGATGATCCTAAGACTAGATTTCATTGGTATATATAGGAGAGAAAGGGTACAATTATAATGGAATGGTATAATGAAGGGTTCTATCTTGCATACAAATGTAACACTAGAAATGTAATAATTCAATATCTAGGGATTAATAGTGGGTTTTATACTTAACAAGGAGATTTTTTTAGGGATTAACATGCCCCTCCCATTCAAACAAGTGTTCTCCTCAACACTTGACTAACTACGACTATTTATGCATGAAGAAAACATCTTCCCATGTCGCCTCTTCCACTGGTAGGTTCTTCCATTTGACAAGGTACTTAGTAATTGCTTGATTTTGTAGTTGCTTAATACTTGTTTTAAGGATTTTTTTGGTTCTAGTATGATTTTCGCTTCTTCATTAGTCTCTAGTAAAATATTTTGGATCGGTATCTTGTCACTGATTACCTTCTTTAAGAAATAAACATTAAATATTGGATGTACACATGAATATGGAGGAAAATCCAATTTATAATCCATACTACCAATCCTTTGTAACACCTTATAGAGGACATAATATTCATGTGTTGATTTACTGTCCTTATTTCGTTGCTTGAGGGACATCTGTTTATATCGTTGTAGCCTCAAAAATACCCAATCCTCCACTTCAAATTCTCTTTCACTATGATGTTGATATGCTTGTTGTTTCATACTATTTTGTGTCAAAACCAAGTTGTCCTTCAATAGTTTGATAACCTCTTATTTGTTCCCTATGTGGTCATCCATTTTTTAAATATTTGAAGTCCCTTTCAAGGCAATGTGATGGATGGAGGATGATATCCATAAAGTTCCAGCAATGGGGACATTTTTGATGAAGTATGAAAGGATGTGTCATATCACTGTCTTGCAAGGAAAACAACTTGACTCATTGTGTCTATTTATCATATGCAAATCAACAAATATATCCTTCTGGACATTTATTCACAATCTCAGTTTTCCCATCGGATTGAGGATGGTAATATGAGCTATGAGTCAATTGAGTACCCAAACAAGAAAATAATTCAGTCCAAAATTTTCCAATAAAAATTAGATTTTTGTCACTTACAATAATCTTGGGGACTCCATGTAGATTTTGAACTATTTCCATGAATGTTGTGGCTACTACACTTTCTTTAAAAGGATGAGAAAGAGAGAAACAATGGCATACGTTTCAGTTGATCCACTACAACCATGATGACATAATTTCCTTTAGATTTGGGTAAACTTGTAATAAATTCCATTGAAACTTCTTCCCAGTGTTGACTTGGTATAGCTAATGGTTGTAGGAGACCCGACATCTTGATTGTCTCTCCCTTATTCTATTGGAAGACCACATATTCAGAAAAAAAACTTTTGAACATCAGTTTCAAGACCTTCCCAGAAAAATCCTTATTGATCATGTGGTAATTTTTCAAGAACCTTGAATTTCCTCCTATAAGAGAAGTGTGCAATTCCAGAAGGACCTTCTATTTGAGTTGGGAATTCTTACATAAATATAAGAGATCATGATACAATAGAAAATCATTATTCCATATAAATTTATCTAATTCACTTGGGTCCTATTGTAGTTGTTGAATTATCTTTCATACCTCTTGATATTTCTTCCATTATATCATTTATTCTTCCACCCAATTATATTGCGGAATAGAAATAGCACAAAGTGAACCCTCTATTTATTCTTCTTTCTTTGAAAGTGCATCTTACACAATATTATGTTTTCCTTTCTTGTATATAATTTTAAAGTCATAACCTATCATATTTGTAACCCATTTTTGTTTCTCTTCTAAAGATAATTGTTTCTCCAAGAAGTACTTTAAACTATCATGATCTATTTTTACTTGAAGTGTCTTCCTATTAGGTAAGGGTGCCATTTCTTAATACTGATCTATTTTTACTTGAAGTGTCTTCCTTATTTAATAATGAAGGTGTTAAAGTGGACCCTAAAGACATTAATTTATTTTCTCTTCCAATGATCCAGGTGGATATTGCAGGCCACCAACCTATTCCAACTGGCTCATCTTGGCAGTTTCTTAGTTTGGTAGTTTTTTCCTAGTTTTTGGGCCCTCAACTTCTAGGGCTGTTTTGAGGCCCTAAACGACATTTTTAGCGGTTGTCATAGTCAAAATATAGAAAAAGTTGGGTCTCGAGGTCAGTGTATAGAGAGTTGGTTCTCGATCTTGTTTCTCTTGAGGAAATATTCTCTCGTATGCCCAAGAAACCTTCCATGTCAGGGAAAAAGAAAGACGATGGAACAAGAGATCGTTTCAAAAAATTTCTCGAGGAATCCCTCAAGCGACAGAGGAATGGGATGATGGAAAAATTTGCACAAATACTTCGACAACTGATGACAAGATACACATCTACCTCAAGAGGAGGCGCTACCCCCTTAAAGGCACAAATTAATTTTGATATTCATATATTTGGAGGTCAAATAGATGCAGATCTCATAGATAAATGGTTAAACCTTATAGAAGGGTATTTTTCTATCCACAACTTTTCCGATAGAAAAAATAGTACATTTTCATTCCTCAAGGTTGTTAGCCATGCCAAATATTGGTGGGAGACCTTTTGTGAAAAAAAGGAAATAGAGGGATCCACATTATTTGTAGTTTCACCCACTTGGGGTTCCTTCAAGGATGTTATTAAGGAATAATACTACCCTGTTGGAAGCTATGAAGACTTTCATACATGATGGACCACACCGCGATAGGAGAGAGACAAAAAAGTGCCAGAGTTCACCAATGTCTTCCATACGTTGCACACCAAGATGGCTATCAAATATTTTGAGAGACATCTGGTTTTCAAGAAACAGAAAAATTTTCATAGATACATCCATATAGAAATGGAGTTTCTAGACTTCTCATCCTTGGGCATGGCCTATCAATATGTTTTAAAAATCATGCAAAATATTAAACAAAATACACGACAGTTTTGTTTGGTAACCCCTCATAGCAGAAGCAGTGCAAGGGAAACCCCAACCAATAGAAAAAAGGGAAAATAAAATATGGATTGCCTTAGGACAACCATTCTAAACTAAAAAAAAACAAAGCACAATGGAAAGATGAAGAAACAAACCGAGAAGTGGTGTGACTTCCATAAGACCCCCTGGAATAACACTGATGATGGCCACTCAAAGTAGTCATTGGTGGCAGAGGTGAAAGCCTATAAAATAGATGTCGGCTCTGACTGAGAGTCAGAACCAGGAAAGGGGAGATAGATTATTGACACGAAACTCAATGCCACCATTTCTACCATCAAGATCTAATCAGTGAACCTGATGAGATAGAGGAAGGAGAGTGCCTCTTTCATTCATAGATATGGGTGAAGGGTAATTCAATAAACTTAATTATTGATAGCGGTAGCTAGAATAACCTCATCTCAGTGGAGGTATTCAAGTGGTTGGCCCTACTGACAACACCACACCTGGAACCATACACCATCAGATGGCTCTACCAAGGAAGTGATCTTCACATCAACCAACAATTCTGCATGTCCTATGACATAAATCCTTTTAAAGATGAGGTATTGTGTGATTTCTATCCCATTGAAGTTTGTTATGTTCTTTTGGTCCAACCTTATTTATGGAAACATCATGTTGTATATGAGTCTAGAAATAATAGTGTTATTATTACTTTGGACAAGAAATTGTAGAGGATACCATAGGTAGTCCCACCTACTGACATTTCCTTAATCTATTCCAAGAAATGTAGGAAGATCATCTCTCACCCCGAGAAGTTTTTCTTCTTCATGATTCACTCTCAAAGTGAGTGAAAGGTTGCAGCCACATCCATGGCCTCCATGATCAATATCTCCATGAAACAAGATAAAGTGGACAAGGTTGTGGAAGAATACAAAGACATCTTCTCCTCACCCACTGGGGTACCCATACACTGTCAGGTCAAGCATTTAATCGATATGAACCCCAATGCACTGCTACCTAGTGGGACTATCTATCACCTCTCTTTTTTAGAAAATGAGGAGATGAAGCATCAGATCCAATAAATTCTCAAAAAGGGGAACATATGAACCAACACATCACCATGTGGAAGCCCAATATTGCTTGTGTAGAATAAAGATGGGACCTCACGACTCTGCATCAATTATCGGGCCCTAAATAAAATCATAGTCATAAATCAGTGCTTGATTCCCCAAATCGATGATCTCCTTGAACATCTCAAGGGGGACAAACACTTTAGTAAGATTGATCTGAATTATGGCTACCATTAGGTCCCAATATAGAACACATATGTATGGAAAACTTCCTTCAAGTCCAAATAAGGTCTTTTCGAATGGTTGGTCATTCCCTTTGGTTTGACGAATGCCCCAAACAATTTCATGAGGATGATGGATGATATTTTGTGGCCTTTCACCAATTATTTTGTGGTGGTGTATCTGGATGACATCCTCATCTACAACAAGAATTGGGAAAAACACTTGTAACATATTCAACAGGTTCTACACACTCTACAACAACACAAGCTATACACAAATTTGGAAAAATGATCCTTCGACATGGACATGGTACAATACCTAGGTTACATTGTTGATGAGCATGGGGTTTATGTTGATCCCACCAAGATCCAGGTCATTTGTGACCAACAGACCCCAACTACACTCACTGAGCTTCATAGTTTTTTAGGCCTTGCCAATTTATATCAGAGGTTCGTGTTGGGATTATCCCATATTCCATTGGCCCTCAACCAAGTAAGAAGGGGTGGTGGTAGGGAAAAGTTCATGAGGGGCCTATCACAACAACAAGTGTTTGATGATTTGAAGAAGTTCTTAATTCCCAGTGATCTCATTCCCTGACCTGCAACAACCCTTTGAGATCAAGACAAATGCTTTAGACTATGCTATGGGCATAGTTCTCACTCAACATAGACACCCAGTGGCCTATCATAGTGAGACACTATTATATGTTGTCCATAAGTACCCTACTTATGACAAATAAATGTACTCAATTGTTCAATCCTATTTCCAATGGAGGCATAACATTCTCGAGAAGGATACAATCATCCACATTGATCATAAGCTATTACAGTTCATGCAGACACAGGGAAAATTACAGAATGAACCCCCTCATTCCACATACTTGCAACAGTTCCATATCAACATCAAGTATAAGACCATAAGAACCAACCACGTCACTTATTTCCTTAGACACCCTCTAGTTGTAGCACTCACCATGGTGCTAAACTCTTGCAGCCACAAGACCTCCAGGTGGCTCCAACTCTATGAAAGAGATATTGACTTCTCCACCACCTACTAGATCTTGGGTGCAAACACAACTATCATTGATTTCCATATTTGGGATGGGATACTATGCCATTTGGGGCATCTATGCATTCCATGAAGCAAGAACATGAAGTTGATTTTGGAAGTCCACTACAGTTAGGTGGCTAGACACCTTAGCGTCGAAAATATAGTGGCAATGTTGCAACAACATTTCTATTGGCCTAAAATTTGACAGGATGTTAGAAAGTATATTAGGTCCTGCACTGCATGCGCCATTTCCAAACTGTCCATTAAGAAACAAGGAATGTACACCCCTATACCTACTCCTCAAAGGCCCTGGGAATCCATATCAATGGACTAGATGTCGGGCCTTCTGTCAACCAAGTAGGAAAATAACCTTGCTTTTGTGGTAGTTGATCGTTTTTATAAAATGGGGATTCTGGCCACTTGCAAGAAGAGAATCATAGCAGAGGCCACTGCCAAGATATTCTTCGAACGAGTGTGCATACATTTTGGGATACCAAAAACCATCATATCAGATTGGGACAACCGGTTCCTTATCACATTCTGGTCGAGCCTCTGGTCATTGTTGGACACCAAGCTCACCAAATCCATTGCCTTGCAACCCCAGACAAATGGTCAAAACAAGGTCATCAACAAGATGATCGTGCATATCCCATGAATGTACAATTCTAAGCATCCCTGCACATGGGATGAGATTATTCCCTATGTTCAACACATCTACAATAGATCCCTCCATATCTCAACCAACCACAACCCCTTTCAGGTGGAGTTGGTATTTCAACCATTGGGTCACATGGATGTTTCACTATCCCTTCTAGCCACCTAGGCAGACTCGTCCCATGTCCAAACTGAAGCCAAAAAAACTACTAGGTTCATTGAGAAGATCCATCACATTTGCCAACAGGTTCATGTTATTTTAAAGAAGTCCAATTCCAAGTACAAGTGGCACCATGATCAACATTGGGTGCGACACAAGTTTCAGGTGGGAGATAAAATTTGGTTGCACTTGTAGAAGGAACACATTACTAGGCCCTGTAGAATGATTCATCCACTCCACTATGGAACTTACACCATCACCAAGGCTATGGGTTATAATTATTTTGAGCTCAACATTTTCCCCTTCCTTGGCTTGCTTCCAATATTTAATGTGGACCTCCTTCATCCATATTTTCCACCATTATTGGACACCTCAGAGATAGAAGAACATTTGACACCAACAAAGTTCAAACCTTACTGCATGGAAAATAAATCCACTAATCATATCATGGACACAAAGTTGAATGACACTCGCTAGTAGAGGATCCAAGTTTATTGGGTTGTCAAATTAGGGCAATGCCTGCACCAACGAAAGTGGCTCACGTAGGGACAAATTCAACATAAATTTCCTCATCTGATGGGGGAACTCAACACAATGGAGACCATTCATTCCTAAGGGAGGAGGATTAATCTAGGTGGATGTCAGTGGCCATCCACCTATTCCAACTAGGTCATCTTGGCAGTTTCTCAGTTTGGCATCTTTTTACTAGTTTTTGGGTCCTCAACTTTCGGGGCCATTTTGAGGCCCTAAACAATGTTTTTAGGGCTCACCATAGTGAAACTCGAAATGAAGTTAGAGTTTGATGTCATAATGTGTATTCCTTGTATATATTTTTCCGATGGAATACTGTGCACCTAAAATGAAGATCGTATGCAAAAGTTGCAACCCTGGGAAGTTGATGTACCAATTTACCCCAATGGGGCCCACTTGACTTTTGGCGCTTCATCTCTTAGGGTTAGGTTTTTGGATGTCTAGGGTTTTTTAATTCATGTTTATTGTAAAAATTATTTGAGAGCCTCATTTTACTCATATTCTTACAAATGAGTGTATTTGTCACATCTCTTCTCAGAGATAAGTTGCCACCATTCTAGCAAGCTTGTTTTAGTTTACATTTTACAGTTTCAACATATTTCTTATTTAATAGAAGTCAATTTTTATTGTATCTCTGTTATTATTCACAGTTTATTTGTGTTAATATTATAAATTTGTGTTTTCATTTTATTCCTCTCATAAATACAAATCATCCAAAAGTTGTAATACTCTGTCAACATGTTGTACATGCTCTTCCAAATATTTGTTGTAGATTAGAATGTCATCAAAAAATACTAAAAGATATTTTGTAAGGGTTTGAAAATAGAATTTATCAAGCTTTGAAATGTTGAAGGTGCATTAGTAAGTCGAAATGACATAATGGAATAACCAAAAACACATAATAACCTTTGTGTGTTCTAGTTTTTTTTTTTTTTGGAATGTCTTCCTACCTCATTATGATTTGATGACATCCCAAATGAAGATCCAACTTAGTAAAGAATTTTTCTCCATGCAATTCATCTAATAATTCATCAATGACAAGAATATGAAACTTATCTTTGATGCTCATTTTTTTGAGTTGTCTATAATATGGACACATATTCCATGAACCATCCTTATTCATAACCATCACTATTGGTAAAGAGAAATAAAATTTTCTAGGTTGAATGATTCCAACCTCTAACATTTCTTGGATCATATGCTCAATCTCACTCTTTTGCACATGTGGATACCTGTAAGGACTAATTTTAGGTGGTACACTTCCAGGTTGCAAATGAATACCAAATGAATAACATGATCATGATCTCAAGTAGGTGGAATACCCTTATGATTCTCTCCAAATACCTTGGGAGGGTTGTTGATAACCATTTGGAGATCCACTGGAGCAGAGGATATATAATTTTGAACATCTAGTGAGCACAATTGTGGAATTGCACCATGGTGTCCCTTTTTTTATCCATTTTTATGTAATTTTGTCATGATATTATAGATTATCACCTTAGATAGTTTCCCTAAGATACCTCTAAGCTCAATTTTCGTCCCTTTTGAACAAAATATCATGAAAATATATTGAAAATTAAGGGCCATTGTTCCTAATGATTATAGCCATTGGATTGTTAAGCCCTAATATTGGCTCATTACCCCTTAATTGGGGCATATTATATTAGTAATGTTGTTTTATTTATGTCGGCTTTATGCCATTAGTTGTAATTATACCTCCTAGTCTCCTATATATACCAAGGATACATTTTCATTTTGAATCATCTTGTACTTGAACTTTTATGTAACGACCCTTGATTATTAATTATAATTAATTTAATAATATAATCCTAAAAGATTAGATAAACTATATTTATTTATTAAAATAACATTAACTAATTATTTATTATTAATTAGTTATTCTTGATTATGATTAAATTAAGTATTAATTAACTCATTAATT
This sequence comes from Picea engelmannii, assembly GCA_009831015.1. Lineage (NCBI taxonomy): Eukaryota > Viridiplantae > Streptophyta > Pinopsida > Pinales > Pinaceae > Picea > Picea engelmannii. The sequence continues at coordinate 819,810 of ML776558.1, read as the reverse complement.
AAGAAGGTAAATAAATAAAGGTGGATAATAAAATATATTATTAAATTAAGTTACGTTCCCGAAAATGGAAACATATTAAAGAATGGGATAAGATATTAATGAAGGAGGGGATAAGACATTAAAGAATGGGATAAGATATTAGGTAGGGAGTAAATGAAGTGAAGTCGGTGAAGGAGGGATAAGGAAGGGAAGGAGTCTGACGGGAGGATTATTCTACTGGAGTTGGGGATGAATTTTGGAGAGCTCTGAGTATTGCGGAAGAAGTGAAAATTTGGGAGTATCAGTGCACCGGGGTTGCTGGGGGTTTTGGGCACGGAGGGCCAGGATATCCGTTGATATCCTGGGGCTAGGGAGCTACCTAGTTGGCAGGGAGGACGGTTTTGGGTAGTGTTTTGCAGAAGCGGGAAGCAAGCAAGCGGAGGGCAAATGGGGGATAATAGAATCACGTTAAGGTATTTGTTTCAAATTTTTCATTGTTTTAATCTCTTATAGAAATTTATTATAATTGATAAATAGGCAGGCGAATGAGCTAAATTGTAGAAATTTCTTGACTTTTATTTTTATGTTGTAAATTAAATGGTAGTTTAATTAATTCAGCTCTTACAATTGGTATCAGAGCGTAGGCTCGAATGCTAGGGCCAAAAATGGCCACCATGTTTGTGTAAACTACTCTAAACAAATAGTAAAGTGATTGCACTTAGAAAAAAAATTTACTATTTACAGGAATAACCACAAAATCGTTTCCCAGGAAATTTTGTTTAGTTTAATCACATGTAAGTTACATCTATTTCACACATACAAATCAAAAGGGATTTGTTTGGTAAAATGCCTTGCATAGAGCTTTAGAAACCAGACTAAGATCAATAACAAAAAGGACTTCCGAAAAAAAAAATAAGAATGAACCCAACAAAAAGGACTTTCAAAAAAAAAAAAGAATGAACCAACCCTTTCAGATAATAACTTCTTCAAAAACAAAGAAACAGATAGTGTACAAACCCATTTTTTATAAACCTGCGAAACTTAAACATTTATTTATTTATTATAGTGTGATACTAGTAAACATGTATTAACAGATAAGAAGTTTATAATGCAGGAAAGAAAAATAATGTAAATACGATCTATGTGAAAATCAATGATAACCTCTGCTTGTAATAGTCATAGAATTTGTTTTCTGTATTTACAAAGAAAAAAAAAATGTGGAAATATAAACTAATGGTTTAATGTTTTAACAATGCTAAAAAGTCGAAATCCGTTCATATAATGAGACTGTCTGTAATAATTCCATCCCCAGCCGTCTATGCCCGACCTTCTTCGGCCAGATCTAGCTCACTCAAGAATGGGACGACAGTGGTCCGCTGGCAAGCTCTTTGTGCGGACCGATGGATACCATAAGGAGGTTCCTAGTAATGTAAGGTAGAGACAACGAGCTCAACGCAAGAGAAGTATACTATCGACATGCCAAACCCTACCCTATTCCTTCTACAATGCGCTCCTAACCTTCAAAAAGTCCAATAGACCCAATTGTCTATGCATTGGCAATATGAGAAGACGCTACAATTTTACTGCTGCTACAGGGATGCAATGCAAGTTCAACTGCAAACAAGAACACAATGCACGTTTCCTACCACATGCACTTCACTCTGTGCAGAGGTGCAATAGAATTGCACTACTAAGCAAAGTAAGTTTTTAACGCAACCTCGAAAGCATGTTTGAGCCACCTCTGCTCGAATCGTATCTGGTTTAATCAAGTTTTAGATAAAATTTCCTTTAATATAACATTTTCAATGCAGTTTTCTACAGATATACTGGGAACACGATCCAACATCTTGTTAAACTTTTCATACCATGGGAGGCAGATTCTGCACTCAAAATACGCTAACAACTAAAACAGAAAACTTTAAGTACTATCAAAACTGTAAATTCTGAGTAAACTAATCTACAAACACATCACACTAAAAATATAGGACAAAAAGTAGAAAACTGAATTCTCAAAACTGCAACCTGCTTTTCATTAAATCTGAAAAAAAAAAAAAACAGTACACGGCTACAGTTCAAAAATACTCTTCTAATCACTAGTGAACAACTCAATATCACACTCAAAAACATTGAAAAAAAATAACCACCTCCACCCTGCCTTCTTTATAGATGAGGAATTCTAGAGGTGAAGACAAAAGCGGCCCATCTGTGGGAACAAAGATTAGAAAAGAAAAAACCCTAGTCTAACTTTGTCTAGGGAAGTGCACCCTTACTAAAACTGGAATTTTCCCTAGCTCATGCACTTAAGATAACTTTAGAACAAAAGATAATAGAAGATAAAAGCAACCTACTTCTAAATCGGGAAATCAATCTCCAAAAGAAGAAAAGCATCTGTTATAAAACTGAAATTATAAATCTGGAACAACAGTTATAAAACTATAAGTGAATGAGACTGGCGCATTCCATCTAGTGACATGTATGTGCCCTCTCAATGTCTCTCCTACCTAACTGCAGTACAGTGCCCCAAACAACTTAGTGTTGTGCCCTGATTCTCCTCAGCTACACCCTCATCATGACCGCACAAGTACCCTGCACAGGAATCCAAACTGCCGCTGTTGCTGCTGGTGCACCTCTGCTGCTAAAGAAGACTGATGTGCCACTATGAGAGAGAAAAGTGACCAATGCAGCATGCAAAAACTAACACATCTTCCCTGAAAGATTGTCAAGAATCTTTGTCTGACACAAACCCAAAAAGACACCAAAATTCCTAAATCAAAATTGTCAAAAATTTACAACGCTGAAACAATATACAACGCTGAAACTATATACAGCGAAAACCCTTGTGATTTCAGCTCCGGAATAGCAGCCCTGGCAGACTAGGAAAATGAAGGAGGCAACGAAGTAGAACGCTGAGCCGAGGAAAGAGGCGAGCTTAGGTGTTTGGTAGTGAGAGACGGAGGCCGGGCACGTGGGCCTCATGTCGAGCTCGACCTTAAAGGCTGCCAGATAATGAGTTTTTTTTTTAATAATTAAATTTTCATTTAGAAGAATTAAATTTCTTTTTTTTATTTGTTTTAAATCTTTGTTTTATAATTTAAATTTACACTAGCGTATTTATTTAAAAAAAAATAATAAATAAATAAAAATAAATAAATAGATAGTAAAGCATAATTATGAAATTAATAAAGTTTAATTAATAATTAATTAAACTAATTAACTTTATTAATTTTATTAAAAGATTAATACAATATTAGTTAGGTTTGAGTAATATAGGGATAAGTATAAATTTAAATGGAGCCCGTGGGATTTGAACCCCGAACCTCCCCACCGTGCAAAGCTTTGACAATGGCCGCCCTACCAACACGCCATGCGTTGTTTCTTTTACAAATAATTTCACAAATAAATACTTTAATTGTCATACCCAAGACCACATGCCAAGCTATCAAGCACCTTTTAGAGCCATACAGGTCACATGCCAAGCTATCAATTGCCAAAGACATAAATGAAGGATCCCACAAAGGGACGTATGTTCTCAACGCGACGTCTTAAGAAGAACACTAACGCCGAAAGGTACATAGTGCTGGTGAACGCCAAAACGAGGCTGGCAGTTGGAGATAATTGTTTAGATGTCGTGATTTAATCCTATTTAATTATTAAACGTGGTAATTATATAACCTTACAACAATTTTTTTTTTATGTGATAGGTAAATGTTAAAAAGTAAACATGTTAACGGATGCCCTGATAAATGCAAGAAAGTTATGAACAATAAATCTAACCCTTTGATTTTGGAGGACGACTAATAATATGCCAGCATATTCAATACATAGCCATCAGATAATGGTTTAAGGTTAAATAAGATTAAAATATCATTAATTGTGCCCATTGTCAATAGGTTTACGCCTATCGGCGTAAATTAATAAACACAAGGTCGGAAGTCACTTTAATCAAGTTGTAAGCGAAAAGTTAAAATGGCTCAGACTAGGACGAGCGGGAGGGAGGCGGCATATGCACTAGGAGAGTAAGCCTAGGAAGTGGCGAGTAAGGGACAAAGCTAGCGTAGCTATAGGGCAAAGGAACCAATAGTTATTTTCGTAGGGGTGAAGAAACGAAGCTTAGATGCTTAAACCTAACCCTAACCTAGGCAATTCCCTAATGGAGTAATGTCTGTTTACAGACAAGTAAAGAAAACTTATGCCTAACCCTGTTTCTAGTTTGAGTAGCACCAATTTGAAACATCCTGGAACTCACCCTGACAACTTTGGTGGATGCAGGTCAAATCATACAGGATGGTCAGGACTCGAGGGAGTCGAGGCAGGG
>ML776558.1:773869-791409 GCA_009831015.1 Picea engelmannii | reverse complement strand
GACTCCTATTTATACTAAAAAGAAGCATCTAGAGGAATATCCTTCTAGAAGCGGAAGCTTCTATTAGGTCTTCTTACATCTGCCTTATTCTATTTTATTGAAAGGTCTTATTAATATTGACCTTTATTACATCCGAATACATTAATATACCTATGTGCGGGTTAGGACCTTAACAAAGCACAACCATCTACCTCCAACATGTAGAGATTGTTAACTTGAATACCTATCCTCTTGACTTGACCCATTGTTTTATGTCACAGAAAATCTTTTCCAATGTTGAAAACAACATCATAGCCTCTATCCTCCAACATTGTGAAAGAGACCATGTTTTTCTTTAGACCTGGAACATGCATAACATTTTTCAATTGAAATGGTTTACCTAAATCCCTCTGAAAGGTAATGGTACCAATACCATTCACACTGTATCATTCATTGTCACCCATCTCTATATGCATTTTGAAATCTCTCTCCTCTAAGTCACAAAAAGACTCCTTATCTCCCATCATGTGGAAGGAAGCACCACTATCCAAACACCACACCAATCCCAATGCACTTTAAGCCATGCATGTGATCAAGGAGAAGTCAATTTCAAATTGTGAGGCAAGGGCCTCACCAGTTGTAGCTCCAACAACCTTCTTGTTCTTCTTCTTTTGCAGAAAGTTAGTAGCAAGATTCCCATGTTCGTGACAATGAAAACACTTCACTTTGGACAAATCCAACTTCTTTCCTTTAGAATTGGATTTTTAATGGAATTTATTCCCCTTCCCTTTCCTTTCCTTGGCATCCAAATCACAATCCTCTTCATCATCATGATTTGATGAAGAACCATCTCTAGTGTTTCGCTTGAACTCCTCCTGCACTAGATCCGACCATAGTCGTTCCCAATCTGACAATTTTTCCCTTCCATTGACAGAGTATTGATAATTATTCCAACTCTTGGGAATTCATAGGAGAGCCAAGATCACCAAATCATCATCAACGATTGTTATTCCCACACTCCCCAAGTCATCCCAACATTGGACAAAATTCATGAGATATTTTCGAATGGAGTCGCCCTTCTCCATGTTGATTTTCCTGAGTTTATCTTTGAGCACCAATTTCCTATGCTCGCTACTGTTTTGGAATAGATTCGTCAAAGTCTTCCACATTGCAAATGGTGTGAATTTCCCATGGAGGATTGAGACAATGTGGTATCTTACTCCCTCCAATAGAATCCTCCTTGCCTTTGCCACTTTCTTTTTCCATGCATCAAGATTTGCAGCATCTACGACATCTGGCTTAGGAACATCCTTGTCAATGAATTCCTTCAAGCCATTGTCTTCGAGTACTTCCTCCATCTTGTCCTTCCAATAAATGTAGTTCTATCTTACCTTGAGTGCATACTCTAACCTTAATCCATTGAAATCCATTTCGATATTGAATCAACTGTAGCACCATGAAAGTCTTTCTGCAAATTCAAATTCTATCCAATCGCAAACTCAACTTCTGCAATGTTCTGCGCTTTGATACCATGTAGAAATTTTAATACAAATTATTTATTTCCTAGATTCTCCTTATCTAACAATTATATGCCACTATTAAATACAGAATTGCTTCTACAAATATTTTTGCAGAATTTAACACACGATTGCCAATTGCAATATCAACAAGAAAGATCAATCACACATAACACATATGTTTTACCAGGAAAGCATAAAGCTAAAAACCCCACTATCATATATTATTTATATCATGGATCATGAAAAAATATCATACAAAACTCTATTCCAAGAGATCTCAATACAATATACAATCGTCTCACATTGTCATACAAAAATTAGCAAATACATGTGTCAATTCTCTGCCTCTAGACAACCTGCCTCCTCTGCGCAATCCCTGCAATGTAAAAAATGCAAAATGATTTGAATGCCTCTTTCCTAGGCTACACATTGATCATGGTCACATCAACTATGTGTGTGATTGCATGAGTACACTTCACTCAAATCACAACTGATAGCCAAACTATCCCTTTTACCTGTTATCTCAACTGGGTCTCCACTAGATCTAACATGCATGTAGTTAACAGTGGTAAATCTTCAGTTTTATGTGAGATCACTGATTGTGAATTAATTAATAATTAATTCATTGAACTCTCACTAGTGTAAGTTCAGTTACAACTAGTACAACTGAGCTTAACTCACTTAACTGAGTTAAACTACTTCACAACTCACATAACTACACTTATAACTCTGTTACCACTTCAAGTCACTTACTTACAACTAATTTGACTTACATGTCCCACCAGTCAACCTTTGAACTCGAATTTCCTATAGCTAACTAATTTTCCACTTCAGTTAACTATTTCCAAGTGCTCATTGAGAATGGAATAATATTTATTGTCCAACTATTATTAAGGGATAATAATAGTCGACATGCATCTATAAATATAATTCTCTCACCATCTATAAATAACATTTGCTCATCATCTAAAAATGGACTTCCACCTAAAAATATGCTGAGGCTCCTTCCTAGTGTAGGTGCATAATTTTCACTAGGATCTTCTTATTGAATCTCAACAATTTTTCTAGGCCAACTCTACTGTGGTCCCATCCCAAATGACCCTTTGATTTAAGAGTGTTGTTATTTAAAGCCAAACTTGTTTGGTGAAAGGGAAAAAGATGAAGAGGTGAGAACTAGTTTCATTGGCACCCTTACATAGGGGGAACCATCCAGGACCAACAATGCTACAATTTCACATGTTGTCCCATATGGGGATTTTATTATAGAGAATACACCACATGAATATATTATATTTTTTTTGGGCACTTCAATTTCCACAATCCTCACCACCACCAATTTTTCTCCCTTTGCATCAAACCAATATTAAAGGAAATATATCCCAATTTTGGAGTATAAGCCCTATGTGGAGATTTTTAACATACAAGTTCATCTTCTCTTTTAGTGATTTAGATGTGGCTTGTGTATTCATAAAGCCATTGATATCAAACAAATTTATCATTTCATAAATAAAAGGATGACATAGGTACCTTTTCTAAGCCTACCACTTGGTGTATATTAAAGGATTGCTCGATCTAGAATATCCATGTTATAGTATCTTTACCATCAAAATTCCTATTATCAATATTTGGAATGAAGTAGTTCCTTGGTGCTGAATTGAAGCCTTGATGATTTGGATCTTGGAGTAATGAATGATCATGATTTTTTGAATCAAAATTTGTTCTCTCTAAAAGCGACAAAATATTCCCATGTGCGATTGACTCTCAATAAACTTTTGTTGATATTTTTAGTATTAGACAGGTACTTCCACATAGGCTCCGTGTCTAGCATGTGGAATTTGTCCTTGTAGCCTATTAGAAACTTAGGAAGTTCACTTTATTTGTTAATTATTAAAGTGAATGACCTTTTATATTAACGTGAGATTAATTAAGTTAAATGCCTAATGTTTTTGAATTAGTAACCTAATTGAGAGTTGACTAAGTCCTATTTGTTAGATCTAAAGTAAGCATGATATTAGATATTAGTCGTTGATCACTTTGCAGAATATATAGGGTTTTGGAATTAGGGTTAACTCAATATAATAAAAGGAAACCTAGGTGAGATCATGAGACACACTGAGTGGACAATGAAGAGATCTGATTGAGTGGGTGGAGATCATTTCATCCAAGTGTAAGTGGGCAGGGATGAGCAAAGGTGAAAAGGGGTAGCAAGGGAGATAAAATCTAGGTGGGCTAGGCTATTTTTGCATTGTATTCCCTTGATGGGCCATTATCTTAGGACGAGAGCCCAAGATTTTAATTCATAAAATAAAACTCAGCTTTGGTTTTCCCCTCGGTGTTTTTTGTAGGGGTGTTTACCCGAAAATATTTATCCAATGTGTTTGTTTTCTTGTTAATGATTTCATTGATTATTTTCATTTAATTAATATAGTTGTGAAGTTATTTAATAAAGTGATTTTATTTCGAATAAATGTTGGGTGCTAGGTTAAAAAATTAACAACTTGCTCTCCTTATTTTCATGATTTATTTGAATTTTGATATCTCGTTTAGGGATTCTCTCATCTAGAGTATGAAAGATCATGGAAGACATGGAATTTTTCAATTCATTCATGGATTTTTGTAATTCTTCCTTAATTTCATTCTTATTTTCATCCATTTTCTTTTCTATTTCATTCTTATTTTCATCGATCTTCTTTTTTATTCGATTTCCTAATTCTCTTTCTAGGTATTCCCAAGAATGTGTTAAATCCACTTGTTTCAACATACTAATACGCATTTCATCAACTTGGTTCTTTAATTGGGTTAGCCTATTTTCAAAGTATTCATTTTCTTCAGAAGTTGTGTTTGTGTTTTGTGATGAGTTCCAGTAGTATTTCTTGTAGAAACATTTACCATGTGAGAAAATAAAAATAATACTCCTCTATTTTCTCTTTATCACAAATTTTGAATCACCAAAAATAGTTCTTCCAATCAAAAGTTATGCTAATTATAAGTTACACACCTTTCAAACCCTAATTTTGAGTATGTTTGGATGGATCATTTTTTTCTTGATATATCTCTAAAATTTAAATCCTTCTAAGTATGGAATTTGGCCTATAGTCTTCTGATATGGATTCTTAAACTCTTGAAAATTTCACAGTTTGAACCTTCACTGATAAAAAATTATAGAAAAAATACCACAATATCTCGTTTAAGACTAATTTCAGGATTAGTAAACAACCCCAACTTCCACACGATATATCTCACAGATTATAATGATTCAAAATATAAAAAATTTGTGACATGTACCTAGCTATGTTTCCTTAGGAAACATAGCTAATTATAGTGAAAATTCCAAGCCGAATCTTTTAAAATTGATTTCAGGATTAGTCACCATCCTTGTCTTACATGGACTATATATATGAAAGTATAGAGAACCATAATATTGAATTTGTACCACATGTACTAGGAGTTGTTCCTTAGTCTCCACAAAATTTCACTATCTGAACCCACCCCACCAAAAAACAATTATATCGAAAATCCCGACATGATGCATTTAAAACTAAATTCAAGATGAATCAAAACCCTATCTTCCATAGGATATATCTCTGAAAGTATAAAGACCCAGGACCTAAAATGTTGACCATAGTTACCTATATATGTCTTCTAATTAACCTCCAACTTTCGCTATCTGTAACTACCTAAAAAAAAGGTTATAGAATTTTTTTTATGATGACTCTCTTGGGGAAGAAAAACCCTAGGATTGATGCAATGATACCAAATGTTATGCTCCAATGGTTTAAAGGTGATAAAAAGTAAATGAATATAGTCTACTTTGAGGGGGAAGCCTCCTTTTACAATATATCAAATTTTGAATACAACATGAGATGAGATAACATGAACCTACGACTAGGTCGCCTTAGTATATACACAGGAGACAAAGTGTACAGTTATAATGAAAGGGTTCAATTAAGGGATCTAGACAACCTACTAATATAAAACTAGAAATGTAATAACTCAGTATCTAGAGGATAAATAAATGGTTTTATACATAACATGGAGCTTTTTCTAGGTATTAAAAGTTTTATGGAGGTTTAAGTGGTGAATTAGTTTTTGGATATTTCTTTGGAGCCATGGAAAATGTTACTGAGTCCTAAGGACAACGAAGTGTTAGGTGCTATATATCATTTATATAAGTGAAGTGTACAACAATAATACTCATCCCAATATCTTGGGGCACAAACTAAGGAGGTTGAACTATGCCCTTAGTTGTACTACCTGACTACCCACGTACTATATAGTGGTCTCTTCGAGTGTTTCTCTCAATGTACTATGGTTACAATACAACCAAATATCTTATCTAAGGCTAGTTTCATGTATACCTAGGGGACTTCCTATGTACTGAAATGTATGTGCAAGTGATATTCCATCTACAAGTATTGTCTAATGTGGTACTACTCGAAGGGGTAGCAATAGGGGTTACATGGGTTTCTAATGGGTGAAATAATGTGTTTCTAGTAACCACATGAAACCATTTGTATTTACCGCATGTATTATTCCCCAACCACAATTTTACCTACTTAACAACAAATCCTTTGTTATTTAAAGATGATGGAACACATCTCTAAAAAATAAAATAAAATTAGCTTGCTAACGTTGAAAAAATCTCTTAAAATTACTAGAAAATAACTTGTGAAAAACCTTATTTTCAACAAGAAATATATCATAAAATATAATGATTAAAAATCTAAAAACATTTCCACATGTACATCACTATGTCAAATTAGTATTTTGAAAATTTCATATTATGAAACTTTACTGATAAAAAATTAGAGCGAAAATGTCAAGATAACTAATTTTAGGATTAGTCACAAACCTTGTATTCTATGAACTATATCTAAAAATATATAGCGAAATAGATCCAAAATGTTTTACCACCTATACTACAACATGTCTCCTCATTTTCTAAAATATTTCACTGTATGAAATCTCCCATAAATTTTTTTATAGCAAATATTTCAATTCAAATATTTTCTAAGATGATTCGTTTAAAATTGAATTCATGATTATTAAAAAACACCATCTTTTATAGCCTATATCTCCGAAATTATAACAACCAAAAACATGAAAGTTTTACCAGAGGTATTGTGATATGTCTCCTAGGTAACCTAGATTTTTTTTTCTCTTAAGCATCCTAGAAAACAAATTATATAGAAAATTCTAGGATGAATTTATTGAAGAGAAAAACCCTAGGATCGATGCTCTTGATATCAAATGTTATGATCCAACTCCTTAAAAATGATAGAAAATCAATGAATATTATCCACTTTGAGAGGGAAAACTGAGTTTACAATATATCCAATTTAGAAGACTAGATGTGATGATCCTAAGACTAGGTATCCTTGGTATATATGTAGGAGACAAAGGGTACAATTATAGTTAAAGGGCACAATGAAGGGTTCTAGCCTACATACAAATATAACAATAGAAATATAATAATTCAATATATGGATATTAAGAAGGGGTTTTATACTTAACATGAGGATTTGTTTAGAGATTAACATATAAGAAAGAATCCCATGGTTACAAAATGGAAGGACTTTAATGCATTTCTGAAGTCAAAATTTTATCCCATAGGCTACAAAGAGGAACAACTTTTGAAGTAGCAGTACCTTTAGCAAGAAAAGGGAAAATGAGTGCAATAATGGAATTCTGTGTTTAGGAGGTAGGACATCAGGTTGGGTATCTGTTTGGAAGAGTGAAGAGTGGTGGTAAAGTACCTTGGAGGAATTTTCAGCCATATCTAAAGACAATTGCAACTTCATGATATGAAAAGAATAGATGAGGTGAGAAAGAAGGCTCTCTATATTGATTTGTATTCTATGAAGGGGAAAAAACACGTGATCCAAGAAGTAACCAACAAATGAGAAAAGGAGGGATCCTAATATGCATTACAAAAATTTTAAGTGGATGGGAACACATAAGGGAACTATTGGACACTTCATTTAAAATTACATCCAAAGTGGTTGAAGTCCAAAGGGAAGGAAAAGGAAACCACTAAGACAAAAGAAAAAGAGGTAGAAAGTACCTTGGATATGAACAACGCAACATATTTCACCACATTGTAGTAGCCAAAGGTGAGTGGATATACACATGCGCTATTCAAAATCAAAGTTCAAGAGAAAAAAATTGTAAATTCTCTGTTTAACAGTGGTTCTCAATGTAATCTAGTTTATGAAACATTAGATGATGATATTTCTCTAGAAAATTATGATCTAGTGCAGTCAAGTTCCCTAGCATGGTTGCAATGGAAATCTATTATGGGAATCAATTGGATGTGTAAAATCAATTTTTCCATTGGTTCTAGCTATCTTGATGAAGTAGAATGTGAAGTTGCACCACTAGATGCTTGTGGAGTGATGTTTTGTAGCTCATATATATGGGATAGGGATGATATCTTCTATAGGGAAGAAAAACGTTACCACTTGGTCTAGTGGTGGAAGGCCTACTTCTTCAAAAAAAACTAATATAGGGAGAGAATAAGTCCTATAGGAAATAAAATAAGGGAAGACAAGCAACAAACAAGCCACCTTCATCAACAATGGAATGATAGATATCGAGAGGAAAATCGAGGCATTGTTCTTCCAACTCCTTTATGGTCCATATTTTTGGGACCAAAAGCTTACAAATGGGGAGGTATGATCCAAATTAGATCCTCTTGTAAATTTTTAATAAACGAGTAATTCTTTTTTAAATTAAATTTTATCTTTTTTTTGGAAAAACAAGAAGCGGAAGAAAACCATTGTGGTGGTTGTCCTTCCAAAGGTAGGCCATTAAAACTAAAGGATGTAGTTAAGAATCATCAACAAGGAATATGGAAGGACAAATTGGGAGGGAAACAATAGAAATAAGATCTGAAAGAGTGAAACTTTCTCAAAGTTTGGTGGACAAAGGAGTCAAGGAACCTTTCCATGCTGAGTGAAGCTATCTCTAAGCCATGATCATATACAATTTGTATTTCTAGTGAATAAAAATACTCATAATCTATGTATATCTCACACCTCTGTAATCATCTTTTGAGCCAGATAAAATCTCCATTAAATGTTGAGTTTCCATTGCTGAAGAATCTTTGTGTTCAATGTCATATGCGTTTTTTTTTTTAGGTTGTTGAGGAATTATTATAGGAGGGAATTTGTACTTTTAGTTGTGTTTAATGGGTTTTTTATATCTCTCACTCATAAATAGATTTTGGAGTAGTATGAGTTGTTCTGTATTTTTAAAATCAAACCTAGTGCAATGTATCTTCAGTCCCAATAGAAATATTGACTGTCCAAATGTAGGAATGAGATGAATGGTTTTATGAACAGGGTTGTTGCAATACTTCGATTCATTTATACTCCTATTTCTTCATAACTCAAAAAATAATTCCCTACTCAATCCATTGGGAAATTTATGGTCACATTATCTATTTAAACACTACCAACCAAATTGTGTGACCCCATTTTGTTTCCAAGTGTGGATCCTCTGCTTGCAACTACCTATTTTTTGGTTTAATACCTTCAATGGTGATATATATGTTCTCTTTTCATCCTATGATCTCTAAATCCGTGGGTATATCAGGTTGACATTTAGATCCATTCATGTGTTTTTTCTTCCTAACGCTGAGGAGTTTAGACCCAGGGTCCATCCATAGTTGACCAAGAAAAAATCTAGAGCATTGACATATCAATCCTCGACCAAGTTTGAGGAAGCTCTCACCCGAGATGTAGAGAGAATAATAGAGACCATAAGGTATTGTGGCAAGGATAAAGGATAAGTATACAAAAACCCATCGAGGCTATCATTTATGAAAATCATATCTGATAGATTATTAGGACTAAGAATTAAACAAATACACACATATTCAACTCATACATGATAGATAATGAATAATTCATAATTGTCGCATGTTTATTATCAAAACCATTCCATCATACCAGAGGTATACATTGCATATAACAGATATATATGGTAGCCATAGAAATTCATATCTTCTCTATAGAAATCCTTAGAATTACAACATATTGCATAATGCACCCTTTCTCAAAACTGAGACATACAACAAACACAAGAGTATGTTCAAGAGAAATGCAATATTACAATATGATCAAAGTGAGATCGATACTAAGGATTAAATGAATCGCATGTCACACATCTAGCTATATAACCATCCCTATTTCTGATATTACTTCTTCCTTTTATATCTTTCTCTATTGGAGAGCGTTGCCTCTTTATGCTCTTCTTCCACTCACTTGACTAAAAAAAATGCCTCACACACTTGTGGTGTCTACCAACACTCCATGTAGACTTTTTGTATCAATGGAAATATTAACTTCCTAACCAAACCATCCTCTGGATATCCCACATCCTTGTATGTTGTTGGCAGTAATAATCCCAGAATATTTATTAATAATTCCTTTCTTTATTCCAGTGCACATCTTCTTGATTTTCAGCACAACAAACAAAACTTGGACCGATGCACACTTGGTAGAATTTAATCTTTGCACACAACTAGAAAAACTCGGTCCAACGTCCAATTATGGTCATTCTTCACGCAAAACTTCGAAAAAAATTAGAATGTGCACTATTGACCCCTATATTTTCTTTTCCCTATTACTTACCCATACTTAGAAAAATTTATTGTTTTTCTTATTTGTAAAGAATACCATGTCTTTTCCATCACCATACTCAGTCATTTTTATCAGATCATCATGGGTTCGCAGGTTGGCATAATTTTCTTTATAGCTCATCTATCACCAAATCACACCTTTACTTCTGTGATCCCCAATATGCACAATACTTAGAAAGTTTCCTCTTTTTCTCACCGCGGGTTTGTGGGTCCTCGAGCCTTTCATCTCCATTTACCGTACAAGCCCAATTGATAGTGATATTTAATCATTTTCTGACCTTATTTTCCTTCCCACACAACATTTGGAAATTTTATTTTTCTTCACAATGGGTCACGGGTTGACGGACTCGCGGGTTCACTTCAATTTTTCTTCCATATCCACTCCTGCTGTAACATGATTTTCGTCTTGCTACTTTTCTTGAGATATATTGAATGTTGGTACTATGAAAGACAATTTCCTTGCAAATTACGAAAAGGCCATTATTAATGGCATAAATATCAAGATATATTCATTCAATTTTTATTAATTTCTTCATTAGGAAAATATTGAGTCATTATTATCTAGAAAAATGCCTCATTTCTACAAATATGTTCTAAGTAATTACACAAACAATCCACCAAGTTCATGGTTGTAGGAAGGAAACAATTATGTGGGGATAGAATGAACATTTTTGGATGGGAAGATCAAAATTTCCAGTGATCGATATCCTACTGGTACTACTCTACATTGACTCTACCTCAAATAAATGAAATTGTAGTATGGATATTGGGAAATGATCTTACTATATGTGTACTAGAAGTGTTGAATTGTAATGAATTCGTCACTTGGTGTGTTGATAAGTATATTCCAAGTCGAAGAGCCATTGTGTTGGAGATACTTCACACACACACCTAGGATTTTTTTTTCATAAGGTTTTCTCTATTTTTATTAGTCATTATTCAGTCTCCTATACTTTAAGGAGAACATTTCCTTCAATTCACACTTTAGTTTGATCAGTTGAGTGGAGTCTAGATGCCACATTGGGATTATCACCATGCAACATTGGGATCATCACCAACTAATGTGCATTGTCCCTGAGATCATCACCAGAATAACACATTAGTCATGATTCCCTAATCTCATCCCTAGGTCACTCTATTTAATTCAGTTAAATGAAGACTGAGAGACTAGTTAACTCAAACTAGGTGGGAGTTCACTCTCGTAACTGCGTGAGAGATTAGACTAGGTGGCAGTTTACTCCCGTAACTGTTGGTGTGTGTCCAGATCACTCTAGAACACCACTATGATGCATTGGATTCTCTTCTAGTGTGCATTAGTTGAGTTATACAAAGTATACCATGTGTAAATTATGATTCCTTCATTTGGTTAATGAGAATTCTTCCATTCTTTCTCTCCCGCTTCTCTTTTCTCATATTTTCTCTACAAATTGTGTATGCCATTTTCTATCTAGATCTATTTTGTGTAGGTTAAAAAGATTTACACATTTAAATCCAGGGTGAATCTTCTATTTCATTAGCACCAGTCATTTTAGAAAGATATTGAAGTTACCACAGTCGACTCTTACCTTTAAAGGAGAAGAAAAAAGGAATTTTCTCAAGAAAATAAATAATGGACTCGACCTTTTGCAAGAATATCTTGAATAACCTACAACAATGCTTGTTGACATAACAAGGATTCATGTTAGTTCCTTGAAAAACTGTTATTGAGAAATTGCATGGATATTCACTAGATTCATTGGTTAAGAAAATACAACAACCATCTCTTGATTGGCTCTATACATTTTTCATTTTATAGTTCATAAAAAAACCATATTTGACTTGGGAAATATTATCTCTATGGAAATTTCTTCCCATCTTTCAAGTTTTAAGAAAAAAAATAAATTCTTCATGCTTCATATTTAATATTCGCTATTACATACTGGCATATTTTCAAGGGATTAACAATTAGCAAGAGGGTAAACTGTAAAATCGACCCTGCAAGTATTTGGTACTAAGATCTTTGGAGATAAAAGACCTATATTTACTTTTATGAAGAACATAATGAATTTGTTACATTTTTCAAGAAAATTCTCTTTGGATATAATACATGCAGGTTGTCATCAGAGGCAACAAATTTTCTAAATACTAAGGGTACCCTAGAGAAGAGGGAAAGTTATAATGTCATTAGAATCTTTTTCTCCCAATACATTTATGCTTTTATTCAATACTACATTTAAAAGAATATGTTTATCACCGAAGTTGGTAGGAAATATGGATTATGGCTTCACTTTTTTCATGAGAAGAGAAAAAGGCATTTTATCTCATTTCGATGGAGAGTTGGAGAAATTATATTCAGAAAAATAACCATAATTGATGAATTTTCAATCCATTTCGATCATTTGAATTTTAAATATGAAAAAAAAATCAAAGGTTTTGACCCAAGTCATATCTTTGTTGACCACATGTAGTCAGTAGGATTCAATAATGCATTTACCCAAACAATTATATCCGGAGAAGAAGAGGGTAATACTAAAGATTCTCTGGTGCAACGTATTGATGATATTTAAACTATAATAAGGGCTACAAATCAACATAAAAGAAAGGAAAGGGTCCAAATGAAAAATGTGCTCAATCTCTAGTAGTTTCATAGAAAAATAGCCTACCTAATGATCCGTAGGATCTTTTAATGACTATGGTTGAGTTTTAATTTTGTATGCGTTAATTAACCATTTGAGAAATTTAATGAAAGAATGAGGAAAGAAGAGGAATTATGACAACCATATACACATATGCAGATCTGAAATGAAGCAATAAACAACAAACCATAACATGAAGGATTGATAACAGAGTTCGGCACAACTTTGCCTATGTCTCCGGGCCTTTGTCTCTGTGGGGGAGGCTTCTTTATTTATGTTCAAAAGATAAAAAGTACATCACAACAGTGCCAATTGGCTACAAGAATAATCTTTTCATGTTCTTCTAGATCTCTAGAACCCTGCAAAGAAAATGGCACGCAAAACGGATGTCCGGAGCTCCCAGAAATGGCCCGCAAGTGTTTGCTCCTCAATAGCTTCCCTGCATAAAAATGGCTTTGGCTTGGCTTCCCTTCAGCATAACTCTTCTTTTTCTATCCTCTGACTGTCCTCCATGGCCTCAAACAGGGCTAGTTTATATAGATCTGAAGTTGGTTATCCATCTCCAACTTCCTCCCAAAATTTGGGCTCCAAAAATGCCCAATATCTCCCAAAAATGAAGAAAATCCACTAATATCAGGCAAAAATCAATTAAAATTCCCAAACTATAACAAAAAACCAATTTTTGTTTAAAATAGGATGCAGCCCCTTTGGTGTGTGCTCCTGGTCATATGGGAGGCGGCCATGTGGCTGGGCGCTCCATTGGCTCTGCATTGGCCCCTTGTCGCTGGCTCTCTGTCGTTGGCTCCTGGTCATCGACGTGGGCATAGGACCAGATCTCGGGCTAGCAACCATAACCACGCCCTATTTGGAGTATGGTCTCGGGTCACATGGGACCCACCCGTGGACCAAGGGCTGGTCCCTATCCACTCCCGCGTAAGTTTAAACCGTGGTCATGGTCGTGGTCATATGTTGAACCGTGCTAAGGGCTGGGGCTAAGCCTCGGCCCTTTCCCCCGCCGAATAGAACTTTAACCAAATTCAAATATTTTCTTTTGCATATAAATAATAAGAACCATATGTGGAGCAGGCGGTTAGCCCGATCCTTCCAATCCTTTGCTCGGAGGATAGGTCGGGGGTTCGACCCCAGTGAAACCATAACATTTTACAAAAATCCACGAACCAACCACAGGGTGCCACGTGGCAGCCCATGACTGGGCCACGTGGCACTTCAACAACCAACCACAAATTTCCAAGTGTCGAACGTTGGATGCCCCACGTGTCTGCCACGTACCCTGCCACCAGTCAGCTGCTGACGTCATCCCATGCCATGTGTCACCCTTATAGTGGTGACACGTGTCACCCATAGATTGGTCCAACTGTTTGTCGTACACCACATCAACCTTCCACGTGTCATCTTCAGGGTTTGCCATGTCATCTATACAGTTGTATGACCTATACAGTCAGACTGTCACGTGGCACTGTACGAATTGTATAGTCATCCCCTTTTTACCTGTTTGGGTTTTCGGACAGAACGCGATATCTTTCGCATACAAAGCTTGTTTGACGAAGTAAATATATGGCTAGAATCAGGAAGACGAGATAGACGCAATGGCACTGGTTTCGTCGGATTCCGAGAACTTTCATTTTTGAGCCTTTTTGAGCCCTGTCAAGCTTTTGGATCCAATTCTGGATCACACTTCCCCACTAAAAGACCTTTTGGTCCCCAAAAGGTTACTGACTAGTTAACAAGCTCGGGATAGGCCACCCGACTTGTCTGCTGTGTCTGAACTCTATCCTATGCACCTGTCTCATCAAGATCAACTGTAACACAATCATGACAACTGACAGTATATTGTTAGCCATTTGAACCCTGTTACATCTTACTGAAGCCACTATCATCCATGTAGAAAACATTACTAATGACAACATCGAAAAGATGACTGCAAATGAGCTGATATACTTGAAATATTTGCACGACATGAGCTTATCTTGAAGCAACTTATGATTGATCTTCCATTCAACAATCATTTCTTGTTCTTGCTTAAGATCAATTACTTCATTTGAAACAATTATTGGTTTTTTGCTTGCTTGCACTACCTTCTTTAATTGTTCCATTGTTTGAAGTGTTGTATTTTCTTTAACATGGTGAGCATGAACCACATAATCTTGACTTGCTTTAGTGAATTGATATTGATTCTTTGTCCTGTAGAATATTGCCTTACGATCATATAAGTATGGACTACCTAAGACCATTCCACATTCTCTTAACGACACTACATCACATGTTACTTCGTCCACATACTTAGATGAAATTGCAAATTTGATTGTGCACTGCTTTGTTATGTGCATTTGATGATGATTGCTTATCCATTTAAGTGTGTAAGTCTTATGATGAGTTTGTGTTTTTAATCCCAATTTGATGCAGGAGTATTGCCAGCACATCAAGCGAGCCAGCGTGGAGTGGAAGAAAGTTGGACAACGCCAACACACATTTTGAAAATAATTTGGAAGTTGTTGCATCGAACATTAATGTGTGGATTTAATGGAGCACACTTTGTATATTGCAATGGACCTTATGCCTTTAAGCTCTCGTCCTTAAGTAGATGAGGAATTTAAGATAGTTAATCCTGGTAGATAGAATATTTAATTCTATATTTTATAGTTAGAGTTCGAGAGGGAAAACGGATATAGACACCCTCATTGTACATTGTAACATATCGAGAACAGAAGCATTCAGGAAGAGGAGAGCAAGCAAAGAATTGTATGAAGAACACCCATGTACATATATTGAATTAATAGAAGAAAGCTTAATTCATTTTCATGGTTTGTGTTGTCTCTCTGTGTATTGAAGATATGCTCATGAATGTTTTCTTTCTGTCATGCATTTTCTTTTATATGTTGTGTATGTGATTTCATAGTTGAATTGAAGTCTGTGAGAACAAGGAGTTAGTTTCGATTGTTTCTCTATCTTGAACCAGAGAATTCCTACAAGGATTGCAGTTGAATTGTCCACAAGGAGTGCGTTGACAGAAGGGTTCAAATAGAGATAACTTTTGTTCTAAGTTCCCATAAGTGTAGATTTGGCACCAGAGCCATGCAAGGCGTGCGCAGGCTAGACGAAGTCTCAGAGTTGCGATTCTGAGAAAAAGGGATTGAAAGACTGTCGCTGCAGGAGTGCGTGACGTCGAAGGCTTCAACACTTAGACGTTTTTGAAGATTTGCCGCAAGGAGTGCGTGCAAGAAGTTCCTAAAAGTGACTCGAGAGTAGTGAGAAAAGCTCTGGAGAGATAGACCTTCAAGTTCGTTGAAGGGCCGAGCCGGAAGTTGTATGTGAGCAGGTTGCGAAGAAGAGACGCAGGTTTGCGAACAAGTCTCCGTGGAGAGACACTTCTTGTCTGTGGATTGCGCAGGAAGAAAAGATAGACGGTCGGTATTCTCCATGGAGAGTCCGCGAAGTTCTGTGAGTCGTCAGATCTCACCAAGGTACAGGAAAGTTACCGTGTGAGCGTGGAGAGGCTAAAATCTCAGGAAGAGCAGGGCTGTTGATCAGGATCGTGAGGACCATTGGTTCTACTCGTGGATCGGCATATCGGGAGTTCGTGAGTCGAGACTCCAACTCTTTGAAGCGAAAGTCGCGATATAGCGATATGTGAAGTCCCGATGATTGCATGGATAGTGTGGGCCACAGGATTTGGTGACGTGGCAGGTGACGCAAGGTATCGGTGTTTCAGCGTATCGGGCATCGGGTGCTGACATAGGAATTATTCAATCTCGCGATAAGATAAGTCACGAGGGAGCGAGACCGCGGGTTCGGTGTTTCGGCGTCTCGTGTATCGGGGGTTGGAAACTTGAACGGTTGGTGTCACGAGTTGCGAAGACGTGATAAAGCCGAAGTCTCGATAGCGGAGAGAGGAAGTCAGCGTTGAATGACACTTCAGGTCTCAGGGATTCGAGAGCTGAGTGATCGACAAAGAACTTGAGAAGCTACGAGTTCTGATTCCTCGATAAGTAAAAGAAGAGGGGTCGCGCGAAGTGAACTGTGGGTGCAGATTTCTCGAAAGGGAAATAGAAGAACCTTTGAGTTCTTCAGGCCAGAAGAGAAAGAAGGTCCTGAGGAGAGCGGACGTGTCGCAGGTGGCACGTTAGCATCACAATTGCTTAACCAATTATTCTGAGATTAGATTAGATTGAGATCCACTGTCGATTAATGTGTCTATCTTAGTGTGTCACATGATTACCCTTATTTGAAACAACTTGCTTCTACAATCAATGTCTTCACCAATTTTACCTATCATACCAACCAATGAGATCTTTGACTCATCACTTGAATCTGATCCCAAGTCTGTGGGTTTTGTTGTCATTGCTACTGTTTGCATTCCCTTCTTTTCCTTGAACCACTTTGGCCTCTTCTCGGGATGCAACTGCCAACATCTGTTCTCATCATGTCCCTCTTTCTTGCAATGCTTGCAAGAGGGCTTTCCTTCCTTCCTCATCACTGCATTTTCCTTCTTTCCATGCCTTTTCCTCTTGTCCTCTTTCCTTGAAGACGATGATTCCCCTAACACACTTGCTTTCCATGCTTCAATATACGTAGCTTGAACATAAACATCATCAAGGTTAGTCGGTCCAAACATGAAAAAAATGTTTCTAATATGCGCAGGTAAACCTCCTATATACTTCATAAGAGTTTCTTGTGTTTGCAAAGGGATATCTAACATTAATTCCATTTTTCAAAATCCATCGGTGTATTCTTGCACTGTTTGTCCTTTTCTTAGTTTTAAAG
>ML776558.1:721450-760732 GCA_009831015.1 Picea engelmannii | reverse complement strand
CCAGGAGATTCCTGCATCGAGTGCAGTTGAATACCTCCGCATAGAGTGCGTCGAGGAGGCTAAGCAGTTGAACTTTTGTTCTCCGTTGTCCAGAGTGGGTTTGAGGTATTCGAGCCGTGCAGGTGAGTGCAGGTCGAGTTCGAATCTCAGTAGCAAGTCTGAAAGAAGGAGAGTTGAACCTGTTGCGAGCGGGGACGCACGGGACTCAGGAGACTTCAACACTTTCGAAAGTGATCGAAGACCGAGCACAAGGAGCGTGTTCGAAGAACCTCTTGAAAGAGCTCGAGTCGAGGGAAGCTCTGGAGGGATAACGCCTTGGTTCAGTTGCACAAGAGGAATCGGTGGCCAGCGTGTATCGGCAAATCGGGGTGGTGGGTGCAAAGGTTTCATGCACGTAGAAATCGCGAAGTGCGATCCTCCGATTTGATCGAAGCCGTCGGTTTCAGAGGGACAGGTGGCACAAATCCGAAACCATCGGATTTTCGGCGTTCGGGGTTTCCAGCAGCAGGAAACTTGGAGTCGCGGACTCGCGAGCCGCGAGATCCCGACGTGACGTGGCAGCGTGGGACCCAGAGGCATAGTCGGGTACAGGTGGCGTTGTAGCGAGGTCTCGGCACCGAGGCATTCGGGGTTTGGAGAGTCAAGTGATTGACATCGCCAGTGGCGATATCCCGATAGGTAAAAGCCCGATACCTGAGCGTTGACCGCTGATTATTGGAAATCGGAGATCGGTGGTTAAAGGGGTAAAAGAACGTTGTTGTGAGTCTCGCGAGATCGCGAGGTCCGATCTTCCGAGTCCCGAAGGGAGGATCGCGCGGAAGTAACTCTGTGGGTAGATCATTCCCGAGGGGAATAGGAAGGGCTTGGACCCTTCGGGCCTAAGAGTGAGAAGGTCCTGGTTCAGCGACCGTGCCGTCGAGGGAGGCAGGTTGCGTCAAGAAAGCTCCCATAAATATGTGAATATTGGGATTGATTGTACTAAAAAAGAAATTGTTCAATATATTCCATTATTTAACTAATAATATGATGTTTTTTCATGGACCTATGATGATCTCAAAGAATATGAAAAATCAATATTCCAACATGTCATACCATTGAAAGAGGGAGCTAAGCCATTTAAACAAAAAATTAGAATAATAAATCGAAATATGAAGTCCTTGGTAAAGATAGAACTTGAGAAATTGAAAAAAGATGGAATCATTTTTCCTATCACGTACTCAAAATGGCTTTCCAATCCAGTAACAACGAGAATGAAAATAGGATAAATTTGTTTGTGTGTTGATTTCTGAGACCTGAATAAAGAAAGTATTAAAGTTAACTATCCTCTACCTAACATGGAATTTTTTCTTCAACACGTTACTGGATCAATTTGTATGTCCATGTTAGATTATTTTTGAAGATATAATCAAGTATTAGTTGCGGAGGAGGAAAATCCTAAAACTACATTCATAACATCATGGGAGACATAATTATGCGCGTATGCCTTTTGGCCTAAATAAGGTTGGAGCTACTTTTCAAAGAGCCATGGATCATGATTTTAAATATCTAATAGGGAAGTTTATGGCTGATTATCAATATTATCTCACTATCCATTCCAATATAAGAGAAGGACACATAAATAATTTAAGACAAGTCTTTGAAAGATGAAGATTATTTGGGATCTCTCTTAATCCAAAAAAGTGCTTGTTTGTAGTTTCTTAGGGGAAATTATTGGGGTATATATTCAGTAAGAAAGGAGTTTATATCGATATTGAAAGAGTTAAATCCATTTATGAATTAAATCCTCCAACATCAAAGAACGTCATTCATTTTTTCGAAAGATAAATTTTCTAAGAATATTTCTTCCATATTATGCAACTATTGTCAAACCAATCAACTTGTTGCTTAAGAAAACTAAAAGATTTGAATGGACTCAGGGTATCCAAAATGCCTTTAATAATATCAATCATGGAATCACCAAAACACCTATATTGATCCATCTTGATTTTAAAAGAAATTTTATCATATATTATTTTGCTACATAAGGGACCATGGCTTCAGTCCTTACACATTAAAATCTCAGATGATAAGATATTTCAATAAGTTTCATGAGAAATATTCTTCATGATTATGAATTGAAATATTTAGATATTGAGAAAAATTATCTTTCTCTAGTCAAGGCGGTGGCTCACTTCCAAAGTTATATTTTGAATTCTCATGTTATAACATATGTTCCTTAATCTCCAATATTTTTTTTTTTAAATGAAGAATTAAGATAAGGAAAATGGGAAAATTGGTCGACTAAGATACAAGAGTATGACATATATATTACACCACTAAAGGAAGTTAAAGGAGAAGGATTATGTAAGATTATTACAAATAATGCTTCATTAAATGAAGTAATATATTGTTCAGGTGGGAAGCCTATGATAACTTCAGAATGGTACAAAGACATTATTTTATATTTAAAATCTAGAAAATTTCCAAACAACATGACTCCCAAGGAGAGAAGAGCACTGAAAATGAAGTCAAATCAGTATGTATTAGTCACAGAATTTATGTCTAGAAGGAATCATGATGGAATATTTTTGAGATGTGTAGATTCAAACAAATACCAAGAATTGAAAAAAGAGTTTCATGAAGGAATTTGCGGAGGACACTTCGCACCTACTACTACTTTCAACAGAATAATAAGAGCAAGGTATTATTGGAAAATAATCTTTAAAGATTCATATGAAATGGTAATAAAATGTTTTTCTTGTCAGAAATTTTATGGAAAGATGAAGAAATCTACAATTCCTTTACAACTTGAACTGGTATAACAACCATTTGCATAGTGGGTACTCGATGTGATTCGTCCAATAAACCCAAAATCAAGAAAAGGACATGCATACATTATTATTTCCACAAATCATTTCACAAAGTGGCAAGAAGAAATAGATTTTAAAAAGGATGATTCTGAATAATTAATAAGATTTCTCAAAGGTAATGTTCTATCAAGATTTGGAGTGCTAGAAATGTTCATCACTAATAATGGGTCAATATTCATTAGATCAAAGTTTACAAAATTTTGTGGGGAATTTGGTATTATATTGGGATAATCTTCAAATTACTACCCCCAAGGAAATGGATTGGATGAATCTACAAACAAGACTTTGATCCAAATTCTTAAAATGACAATTGATCAAAATCAAAGGAATTGGAATTTAAAATTAACTAATGCATTATGGGCAAGTGGATTGCCACTAAAATGAAACACTGAAATATCTCCATATACATTGGTATATGGAAAAGAAACAAAAATGCCAATCAATCTAGAGTTAATCACTTTGACTTATGCTGTAAATATTGAAGACATAGAAGATATTTCTCCTTTGCGTAGAAGGTTAAATCATATTTTAAAGTTAGAATAAAAATAATTTGAGGCCTTGAAGAAAATAGATCAGAGACAAGAAAAAAGATCAGAGACAACATAATGTCAAGAAATATTTTGATCAAAGTGCAACAATCAAGAATCTTCAAAAAGGTGAATTGGTATTTCTCTGGAACAAAGCTAAAGAAAAATATTCAATGCATACAAAGTTCAAATCCCTCTATATTGGACCTTACATCATTGAAAATATATTGATATTTAATTTGTACATGCTTAATTATATGAAGGGGAAAATATTAATTTTTCTAGTCAATGTGCAACATCTCAAAAGCTTCTTTACTTGATCAAATTTCTTCCTTTTGGTATTTTTATTTGTTTTTTTTTATATTCTCTTTTTCTGAATCCATAGCCCAAAGGAGAAGATGCTTGGTTTTCAAGTTTTGGGTTCTCAACGACCCACAGGGGGTCACTTCCCCATAGTTGAATCTAGTTGTTTACCCCTATATTTTCTTTTCCCTATTACTTCTCCATACATAGAAAATTTCTTGTTTTTATTATTTGTAAATTATACCTTGTCTTTTTTGTCACCATAGTTAGTCAATTTTATCGCATTACCGTGGGGGAATAATTTTATTTATAACTCCATTATCACCAAAACACACCTTTACTTCCATGATCCCCAATATGCATGATACTTAGAAATTTTATTTTTTCTCTCACCGTGGGTTCGTGGGTCCCTGAGTATTTCATCTCCGTTTACCCTACAAGCCTAAATCACAATGATATTTAATGATTTTCTTACCTTATTTTGCTTCCCACACAACACTTGGGAATTTTCTTTTTCTTCACAACAGGTTCACGGGATGGTGGAATCGTAGGTTTACTTCAACTTTCCATTCATATCCACTCTCACCATAACATGAATTTTTTCTTGGTGGTTTTCTCAAGATACATCAAAAGTTGGTACTACGGAAGACAAATTTTGTGCAAATTACCACAAGGCCATTATTAATGGCAGAAATATCGAGATATTTTCATTCAATTTTCATGAATTTATTCATTGGGAAAATATTAAGTCATTATTATCTAGAAAAGGGTCTCATTTATACCAATATGTTCTAAGTAATTACGCAAACAATCCACCAACTTCATGGTTGTAGGAAGGAAATGGTTTTGTGGGGATACAATGAACATTTTTGTACAAGAAGATTAGAATTTCCAGTGGTCAAGATCCTGCTAGCACTACTCTACATTGCCTCTAATTCAAAGAAATGAAAATTCAGTATGAAAATCAAGAATGTCTCTTGCTGGATGTGTACCAGAAGTGTTTGATTGCAAATAAGTCATCACTTGGTGTGGTGATAAGTATATTCCAAGCCATTGAACTCCAAGGAGAATCTATTATTTAATTAGTACCAACAATTTTCAAAAATATGTTGAAGTTACCAGAGCCAACTCTTACTTTTAAAGGAGAAGAAGCGAGGGATTTTCTCAAGAAAATAAATAATGGACTCGACAATCTGCAAGAATATCTTGAAGACCCTACAACAGTTCCTATTGACATAACAAGAATTCAGGTTAGTTCCTTGAAAAACCCTTATCGAGAAATTACATGGCTATTCACTAGGGTCACTGGTTAATAAAATATGGAAACCATATCTCAATTGGCTATGTACATTTTTCATTTTACAATTCATGAAAAATCCATCTTCGACTGGGGAAAGCTTATCTATATCGAAATTGCTTCCCATCTTTCAAATTTTAATAAAGAAAAGAAATTCTTAATGGCTTCATATTTAATATTCTTTGTTACATATTGCCACATTTTCAAGGGATTAAAAATTGAAAAGAGGGAAGACTGTAAAATTGACCCTGTAATTGTTTGGTACCAATCTCTTTGGAGACAAAAGACCTCTATTTACTTTTATGAATCACATAATGGTTTTTTTATAGTTTTCAATAAAATCCCCTTTGGAGATAACACATATAGGTTGTCATCAGAGGAAACTCTTTTCTAAGTAATAAGGGTACCCTGAAGAAGTGGGAAAGTTATTAGAATCATTTTCTCCCGAGAAAGTCTTTCTTTTCTTCCTTACCAAATTTTAGATATAATGTTTATCACTAAATTTGTGTTGGCATCCAAATATTCATGTCAATTTTATCAATGTAAAATGTCATCTTCATGGGATAAAATTTTCTATAGCTACCTCCTTCTCATTGCAAAGATTTCTATCATCTTTTGGTTTTGAAAAGATTCGTTTGATTAGCTGTGTGTATGAGTTCATTTATTTTTATCTATCATTTCTCTTGTTCAATTTCATGACTGTAAGCATGAAATTAGAACAAGATTTGGTTTGAGGGAATCATACAATTTGTGGACTTTCCTTTTTATAAATTGGATAACACCTAAGGGAATCTAATATTTTCATAAACCTTTAAAGATTGTAAGCCTATCATATTATTGGTTTATCCATTACCATAACTCATGAGTTATCCACCTTGGGGTTATGACTTAGGCATTCTATTCCTTGATAATTTTTTATTTTCTCATTAACATATCCACGATTGTGCAACAAACAAAACTTTGGTTTAGTTTGAAATACGAATCCTATCCTTTCTAGTCATATCACAGTCTCATCATCCTGGTACAAGACTAACATCCATACCTTCAAACATTAATCCATCGTCCTACTAAGCACAAGCATGCATTCATTCCTTCAGGTGGTAAGTTTTCGATGTGGGTTTGGCATTCATTTGACAGGGTGGTTTTCATTCTACGCATCCTCTGGTTTAACATCCACTCAACATTCCAAATGGTCGCTATGGTGGATTTCCGAAACCTTAGGGATCAGATTTACTTCGAATACATAGAGCTCATCCTCTATTTCGTGTGTTTTTTAACACACCCCACCCTTCGCTACTCTTGTTGTTTCTGTGTGACTATATCGATGGTGCTTGTGGTGAGGATAAAGACCAATGGCTCACATGATATCCTCTCACATGACGAAACCATGGATGACCTCGTGGATTATTCCTGGGATGGTTTCATAAAACTATTTAAGGGTTTCAACCTCAAAGTGGATCAAGCCTTTTCCCATACTTTCGATGGTGTTAGGGATAAAATTGAGGATTTGCAGTTAGAGGTGAACGAGGGTTCGATTACATAGGCTACTAGATTTCCCCAAGAGGTACCTCGTTGGTTTAAAAAACTAAATTTCAAAGGCGTCCCATGGAACTGAGTGATGGCTTCTAAGAAATCACGTTATAGTGCAAAAGGTACACCCATTGTTCTATTTAAACCACGATGGCATGGCTTTTTGTTGACGCTTATGGAATTTATTACATGTGAGGGTAGATATGATTTGGTATTCCTGTATCATGTTCGTTTATTGATGGTATTTATAGGTTTTAATCTAAATATGCCATTTTATCTACTTAGGAGCCTGCAAAAAATGGCCAAATTCTACTAGAGACAAAACCTAAATGCCTAGTCTAGTCTGTTCCATCACGACCTCATCCGAATTCTGGTGATTTCGCAATCGTCTAAAGATGGCAATAGTTGGCACTATTTTGTGTATAGAAATGGGTTTGACCTACCTGAAAACATGAAAAACTTACCTCTACATTTTAATGAATCTCTGAGTCCTTGTTGATCAAACCCCTCTATAGAAAATCTACATGTCAATCTGCAAGAAACCCCTCTGTATATAGATAAAAATCCTGTTGTTCTCCAGAAGACATCAAAAGGTAAGAAACCGAGATGTGATTTTATTCCCAGGAAATATTGAGAAGAGGTTTTGGATGATCTAAAGGATAAAATCCTTACTGTTCCTAGTCCTGAGCCAATTCAAGTTGATTTAAATGAGCTTGATATCAAGAAATAAAGTAGGTGAAAGAAACAAGGAAGTCCATACATTAATTTTAAAAATAAAAGACTTGGTCGAACCTTAGATATAACACTAAGAAATTGACAGCGTGACCATGAAAAACCAATCCTTGTGGTTGAGATCGATGATCAATTCTCTGAGGATGATATCAATGACCAAATCCCTGGGGATGATATTGATGCTGATACACCATAGTTAGATTTTGTATCGAATCTTTCCCCATTCTTAAAGAAACATGAGGTTTTTTCTGTCATTC
Organism: Picea engelmannii; assembly: GCA_009831015.1. Classification (NCBI taxonomy): domain Eukaryota; kingdom Viridiplantae; phylum Streptophyta; class Pinopsida; order Pinales; family Pinaceae; genus Picea; species Picea engelmannii. The sequence continues at coordinate 753,237 of ML776558.1, read as the reverse complement.
AGTATGATCTTAAAAAAAGCATGGAACATGTTAAATTGCCCTCTATAGAGCAGGATCGGCCTTTGCCTAGCATAGAACTGGTGCCTTGAAAAAATTGTTTCGATTGGATTGAAAGGTGTTATCGGGATGTCCCCTATCTACAGGCACAATTGAACCAAATAGTCACTCGGAATTCAATGCTTGAGAGGGAGAACATCGAGATGATAGATTTCATTCTATTGAATGCACACAGGGCTAACAAGTGCATTAAGAGATCTGGGAGTGTGGTCATTAAAAATTCAACAAACATCAATACCATTATAAATTCATACCTATCTGAGATCTCTTTGTCAAATTTTTGAAATGGTAAATAGATTTTTTTTTTTTTTTACGATTTTATTCTATTTGAGAAATAATAGTTTGAATCAATTTTTATTTTATTTTTATTTTGAGACTAGCTACAGAATCGAAAGATTATGTAGCCGGTATGTTTAAATTATTTGTTTGGATTATTATCTAAATTTTGATTTTTTATTATTATTTCAGGTAAACAATAGACTGTGATGCTATGCTTAAGGAAAGGAGTCATGGATTTAGCTTTAGTATATTAGTAATTTCCTATTTTGAAAAACAATGTTCATTAATATAAATATTTTTGATTAAAAGACTCCAACATGAGTATCTTTTTGTTACTCTATTTTAGTAATAAACTTAGTTTAAGAGATCTCCCTCTATCTTGCATGATAGGAGGAAACAAATCAGAAACATGTTTAAATATTTATGTTTCCTAGTTATAATGGCAAGTTTTTCTAGACCATAGAATGGACATATATTTTTGAAACTATATGAGAAAACAATTTTCTCTTTGGGTTTAGACCTGTGTAAACTATGCAGTGTTTTTTCATTGTCTTCTCATGTAATTTATTGATATGAAATGTTATTTGTATTGAATTATCTTTATTCTTTTATCCACATAATATTTTATATCATTCTTTTCTTTATGTTGTTCATTATCTTTTAGTCTAATTTATATCTGTGATTGATCATCTATTTAAGTATTTTGAGTTTAAGTCTGATGCTAGATAGTTGGTAACACCATTAATGGGGATTGGGATTTCTTTCATCCTCTATTATTGGACATCTCAATGTCACATGATATATAATTATTTATCTTTCTGTCAGCATAACCTTGCTCCATAATATGAAACACTTCCTTGAATTTCTTTAGGAAGCATTACGCTTGCTTCTGCATAGGTTTTCACTTGACACAGGACAAGAGGAGCTCACACAAATGTAGAGAGATGAAATTACTTGATCATTGTTGATCAACTAGAGGTTAGTCGATGTAATATTTACTTAATTTGTTTATATGTGAATGAATAGTTATTGCATTATTTAGACATGAATTAGCTTTGTCTATTTTTGTTATATCATTACAATCATATTCATTCTTTGTTTACTAGTTTGATATTTAGAGTATTAGAGTAAGTTTGTTTATACTTTATCTTGTTTAGATACATTATCTTAAACAATCACTTTCACAAGGCTTTTCTCAAACCTTGTAAATTGTATATAACCATTGTACATTAACAGTCTTAGTTGGACATTTGTAATTAAGGTATTGATTGTTAGAATTGTATCTTTAGTTAGTTGACTTCCTTAAATATGTCTTTAGGATCCTAGTTGGATAACAGAGCCATAAAACCCCTCAGGATAGATCATACAAAAAATATTGGGTTAAATAGACAACTAGGGTCCAGATCTATCCTTCTTGTTGATGGTGTGTCACAAATGCCCGTCAACGAATGGTGCTAGAAGGAGGCCTTGAAATTCATTGATGGCACGTGGAGTTTGTAAGACTCCCCCAAACAATCGTTCTTCTTTTGTAACATGTATTCACTCAGACACTAACGTTACACTTGACCCAACTACTACCTCAAACACTTCTCCTGACATTCCCATCGAACTAGTGGCACTGATTCCTCAAGGGACTGACGTCCAAGAAATTGTTTGCCAGTCGATCATTAGAACTCAAAGTTCTTTATCCCGAATCAAACAACCTAGTAGACAACCTAATCAACCCCTTGATTTCTCAAATCTTCAAGAACAAGCTCAAGACACTAGTCTTCCCGAAAAACCATTAGGTGGTAATATAACTGATCTTGCAAAAGAATTTATCCTTGGTGCTATAGGATCTGGTATCCCACCATCCCCACTTGGTTCTTATCCACCCTCTTTAGGAGAGGAATCCTCAGACGAAGGAATTTATTCATCTGAACCATCTCAAGCTTCAACTCCACCAACTCCCATGGAAAAAAAAAATAATTGTGCTAGACCTTGGCTCGATTAAGATTTCGTGGTAGTACCTGGACCACAACACTCGTTTCCCAAACATCTGGAGAAATGGTTTCCCAAATTTGATCCATATTCGAGGATCACATCGATAAATTTATGTTAGTTGTTATACTCCGGAATGTCAAAAACAAAGATTTTTTGTGTATATTATTCCATTACACTTTTGAGGGGAACGCCTCAACCTAGTATTTTTCACAATAGCCTCAAACCATCGTCTCTTGGGACAAGTTTGAAACCTATTTTCTAGAAAAAATCGGAGATGATAAATCTCCAGAAGTCTTGGTAATGGAACTCTTTAGTTTGAAAATGAACCCTAAAGAAAAATTTAAGAACTTTAACCAGAGATTCCTAATGCTAAAAAAAAAATCCATGTAGATTTGATGCCTACAGAAAACTTGACTGTTTCATATTATACTAAGGCCTTGCATAACAACATAGCCATATGGGTGCCCCCGGGGGGGGAGGGGAGCTCAATTGGCAAGTGCCGTGAAAATGAAGTTCCATGAGGTTTCGAGTTCAATTCCCCCCGACTTACCTTGTGTGCTGCATAAGGGGCATCGTGGGCACACCTAGAGGTTATAGTGGTAGTGGTTGGATAACACGGCCACGTGTAATGCGAGCACGTGCCCAACTAGTTGTTGATTCCTCCAAACACCGAAAAAAAAAAAAAACAAACAAAAAAAACATAGCCATATGGGTTAAAAGGTCCAAAAATAACACATTATTAGAAGACTTTGAGGAGGCAGTCCTGATTGAGAAAGACATTCTGAGCTTAAAATATAGTCTAAGTAGTGAGGTTGTAACAACTTCATCTTCTAAAAAGAAAATAGAAATTTTCACCAAACCTCCTCAAACCTCCTCAGGTTGTAGACTTGAAAATATCCACTGAGGAGGCATCTACAAGTAAAGGAGGTTTTAGACCATATTTCAAAAAACCTTTTCCTCCAAACCGCCCAAACCCGACCACATAAGGTCTAAAGTTTGAAGGTCTACAATATGCTTTGCAAACAATACTGGAAGCTCATGATAACTCTGTTTCTGCTCCCTCTGAAAATCATGACGATACAGGTGAGGAAGAAACACTTGTTGAGGAGGAATCATATCCTCCCATTTTTGGGCATTTGTGAGACAACATATTTCAAGAAAACTTTGAAATTGTCCATCCCTATAACATTAAAAGTAAAAAAAAACAAACCTTCACCTTAAACAAGTAGAAATGTGGTTTCAAAACAACCAAATAAGACTGAAACAAGACAAAACTTTTCTTCCCCAACTTTAGAATATCATTTGGTTGAAGATCTTAAAAAACTAAGGGCAAATATATCAATTTTTGAGTTACTTAAGTTTCTTCTTATCCTACAGAAAATGTTCCAAAGTATTGTTGAAAATAATAAAAAGAATGATTCTATCAGCAAGAAATCAACAGAAAGTGACCCAAATAAAGATAAATATGTCTCCGGTAAAAATTCATCTGAAAATCAAGATAAAAGGGATATAGCGGAAAAAAATGTAGGAAACTTAGATAAAACTATTTCAGGTACAACCATAAAAAAACAACAGAATTATGTTGTCTCTTCACGAAAAAATATGCCTCATTTTTTATTAACTTTCAAAAAATTTAATAGGAATGTACATAACTATATGGTTGATTCTTGCGCTTCGTCAAATGTAATGCCTTTATCTATATGTCATAAAATTAATGCCGAGGTAAAGCTTTATGATTTAAAGATTATTCAGTTAGATCAATCTAATGTCAAAGTCATTGGTGAACTTAAAAACATGTTGATAAGATTATCTTCCAATCCCAAGGTTCACCAAGTAATTGATATTATTGTTGTTGACATTCCTGAAGTATATGATTTATTTTTGAGTAGAGATTGGTCAGAGAAGTTACACGACTATTTTTCTACGGACTGGTCTCATTTGTGGTCGCTAGAAAATGGACAGCCTAACAAGATCAGAATAAATAGAGAAAATTAGTTCAAGTATATTGTGACAGATTGAAATGATCCAAACAAGCCTTTTACTACTTCTGTAAATTCAATTGAGACACAGGGAATGAATATTTTTTTTGGTAATTTCATGACTGAAATTTCCTCTATCACCAACCCAGAACAACAATCTGAAGTATCAACCTATACTTAGACAACAACTCTAGCAAGTATACCGAATATTGATGATGACGAACAGATCTGGTGCTTATATTTTGATGGATCCAAATCCCGGGAAGGGGCAGGTGATAGTTTTGTGCTTATCGATCCCACAGGTAATAAAACATTTATTTCCTGTCGATTGGAATTTGAATGTACTAACTATACAACATAATACAAAGCACTTGTGAAGGGACTAAGGAAGGCACTGGATATGGATGTGCAAAAATTGGTAGTATTCGGTGACTCTGAAATCGTAGTAAAACATGTAAGAAATGAAATACATTTTTTATCACCGCATTTTAAAAACTACCAAACTGAGGTGTGGAGTTTAATACATAAATTTCTCTCTTTCAATATAAATTATATTCCCAGGTCGAGTAATTCGAAAGCTGATTTACTAGCTAATGTTGCTTCTAAATTGTTGCATGCTGAAGGTATTTCTCCTAACACATTCTCAGTTGAATTGTTATTTAGGCCATTGATTCCTAACAATATCACAAATTGATGAATGTTTGATTACAATCAATAGATCACCAATTTTCTGCATATGGAAGACACCTTCCAAGATGCAGTAATCGATGAAAGCACTCATAATGAGAACCTCCAAGATTTCACAGTAATATCTGATCCTCAATCAACATAATTATCATCTGAGATGGTTAACTCTATCCCCAAATCTGTTATTAGATTAGAAATTTTTTATGATCTACATGACAAGTTTAGAGGAGTAGTCAATTGCAAAACAAACAATTCCTCATTGTTGTACGAAACTGTAAATTTAGGAACACGATATAATCCTCAAAATATCAATCTGGGAAAAGGGTGTTCTGAACAAGAAAAGTCTTCTTTTATAAAATTGTTCAAAGAATTCAAATATTTTTTTTCTTGGACTTACGATGATCTAAAAAATTTGATCCAAACATAATACATCATGTAATTCCTATGAAGCCCCAAACCCAACCTTTTCAATAGAAATTGAGGAAAATGCATCCTAAATTAGAACCCACCGTAAAAAAAGAACTAAATAAATTACTCATAGCCAAGATATTTTTTCCATTCCAACAGACTCAATGGGTATACAACTTAGTCCCATTAAGTAATAAAAATGGAGAAATTCGACTTTGTGTCGACTTTCGCAATTTAAACCGAGCCTCTGATAAAGACAATTACCATGTTCCTCCAATGGAACAAATTTTGCAGCAAGTGTATGGTTATGAAAGACTATCTTTATTATATGGTTTCTTAGGATATAACCAGGTGCTTATGTCTCCACCAGATTAGCTGAAAACCACTTTTCATACCCCATGGGGCACCTATGCCTACAGAAACATTCCTTACGGATTGATAAATGTCGGTGCCACTTTCCATAGGGAAATGAAAATTGCTTTTCATGGCCTTATTAATCAGTAAGTTGTGGTCTATTTAGATGATGTAATTGTATTTTCCAAGAACAAGGAAGATCATCTATATCATTTTATGGATGTGTTAGAATGATGTTGCAAGTTCAACATTTCACTCAATCCTAAAAAATCAGTCTTTGTAGTAGAACAAGAGAAATTTCTTGGGTTTATATTCTCTAAATATGGAATGATAATTGATCCTGAAAGAACCCAAGCCATTGCCAACCTTCCCCCACCTTCTTCCAAAAAGGCCATGCAATCCATTTTGGGTAAAATTAATGTTGTCATACGTTTTGTTCCAAGTTTTTCTAACATGGTTAAACCTCTACAAAAAATGATAAAAAAGGATGTTCTATACAAATGGGGATCACAAGATAGTCAATCTTTTTATTCTATTGCAAAATCTTGTAAGGTATCTAGAGAGGTAGTGGTGGGGCCTAGAGGGCCCATAGTGATAATAGTGGAGGTCATTCAATGTAAGGTGGACTAGGTCCACTATATTATTAAATAAGGCCCACTATGGCAGTTAGATATAATAAATGGGTAGTTAGATATAATAAATGTAAGAGGACTTCTTAGAAGGTTCTACCTCTAGAAGATTCCTCCTCTAGAATGTTCTTAGGTGATGGTAGCACTATATAAAAAGGTTCAGTAAATGTAATGGGATATGAAGAGAATTATTTTATTTGGAGTGATAGCTCAATAGGAGGATGCCCCCTTGAATAGGAAGTGAACAGGAGAGGATCCCTTCCATAATAGGAGACATTGTATGGTGTTGCCCTACCCTGAGGGTTTGATAATAATAAAAGAGATTTTACATATTGTTTCATATATCTATTGTGGTGCTTTTTTATTTAGTTATTTGGTTATTAAAAAGTGTTATCATAGAACTTTCCTTGGCAGACATTGTGGACAAATATTTTTTATTTTACAGATTGTTTTTTGGAGAAGAAAAAAGAGGGCCACAACATTCTAGAAATTTTTGGTATATTTGTGTGAAAAAATTGCAGAAACAGGTTGTATATCTGAGTTCCTCTCATAAAAAAACCCAATTTTAAAAAACAAATCATCCGAAATGGAGTCCGAGAAGTCAAGATATTGAAGTTTTAAAATCTGCAAATTTTCAGGGTTTTTTTTCCGCGGACGATGACACGATATTATTATTATTATTATTATTATTATTATTTTATTATTATTTTTTTTAATGTAGCATATGGAGGCTTAATTTGTCCAATCAAATTAAATATCTGAGTTCCTCTCACAATTTCACCCAATTTAAAAAAAAAAACCAGGTGAAATGGAGTCCGGGAAGTGAAGTTATGAGCATTTTAAATTCAACAGTTTTTTAGGGTTTTTCCAGAAAAAGTCGTGATTTTCTGCCGTAACTTATTGTTCTATTTTTTTGGTTTTTTCATGATGGCTATGGGACTGAAGAGTTCATAGGGTGCTCAGATGACTATTTCCTCTCAAACCCTCAAATAAATTCTACAAATTACTAAAGCATTCAAATCCCAATTGTTTGACACATTGGATGACTTTGCAGATGGCCTCAATGATAATTTCTGTAGTATTCAAGATTCATTGGATAACATGCAGGAGATATTTCTTATGGTGGACATCAAGGATTAATATAATCAAGAAATATATTCTTGGTATGATTTTGAGGCCGATTGTGATGATTGGTATATGGATAGTTGTCATTTCTGGGATGACAACCACTTTCATATTTTATTTGATGACTCTAATCCACCTTTTGTAGAGAGAATCGATGTGACAAATCAAGAGTCAATGATTATTACCAGTGTCCATCCTACATATTCTACAGTGGTATTATTCCTTCCAGATTCATCTAAGACCATTTTCCACTATGTGGATGGATCCACATGACAAGTGTCAGTATTGGGAGCATCATTTTCAGTTGGTTATTGGGTGCCGATATCTTCCATGTGGGGTTCACATGAGCAATTGGACATGGTACCCTGGTTAACAATGGCGTTTGGAAGACGTCATCATGGTGGCTACCATTTCTCATTGGAACCCTGGTTCTCTAGTCTACTTTAGCACTATGGTCCACACTTATCCATGTGACCTTGGCATATGGTTGTACATCAAGCGTTGAGGACAACGATTTCTTAAAGGAGATGGAATGTAAGGTATCTAGAGAGGTAGTGGTGGGGCCTAGAGGGACCATAGTGATAATAGTGGACACCATTCAATGTAAGGTGGACTAGGTCCACTATATTATTAAATAAGGCCCACTATGGTAGTTAGATATAATAAATGGGTAGTTATCTATAATAAAAGTAAGAGGACTTCCTAGAAGATTCTACGTCTAGAAGATTCCTCCTCTAGACTGTTTTTAGGTGATGGTATCACTATATAAAGAGTTTCAAGCAATGTAATGGGATATGAAGAGAAATATTGCATTTGGAGTGGTAGCTCAATAGGAGGATGCCCCCTCAAAGAGACAAGTGAACAGGAGAGGATCCCTTCCATAATAGAATCCATTGTATGGTGTTGCCCTACCTCAAGGGTTTGGTAATAATATAGTGTGGTTTCTTCTATCTTTTTCTATGGATCTATTGTGTATTCAGTATTTGTGGTGATTATATTTGTAGATCTATTCAGGTTCTTAAAAAATATATAATTGAAGCACCTTCTTTGATGAGCCCTGATTTTTCCTAGGATTTTACATTATATACTTTTGCCTATGACAGATCTTATGTTGTTGTACTCACACAAAAGAAATGTTGAAAGAAATAAGATACCCATCTCATTTATGAGCTTTGCCTTTAAATGAGCATAACTAAATTACCCCTTGGTAGACCAACAGACATATCCTATTTTCAAAGAGGTTAAACGTTTCAGGTCTTACCTTTTAAAATCTAGGACAAAAATCGTTGTTTCTTACCCTGTTGTAGGAATCTGTTAGTGCAGAAAGAGATGGGAGATAAAAGGGAAAATTGGATGACATCACTTCAAGAATATGATCTTGAAATAGTGCCTGCACAAATTGTTAAAGGTCAAGGCCTTTGTAAATTTTTAGTTGATTCAATTGAAAAGTCAGAAAATCAAATAAATACATCAACTACAAATCAACATAAGGAAACAAAAATCTGTTGTACACAAACTGTGCCAAATTCATGGTATGATAATATCAGATTTTATTTTCTTTAGATAACTTCTCCTCGTAACCTCGATCCAAAAAATAGAAGAGCACTAAGTCATAAATCTTCATCTTTCCAATTAACTAATGATATATTATTTCAAGAGAATTTTGACGGTGTTTTTTTGCGTTGCTTAGAAAAGGAGGAATCTGAAAGGGTGTTGGATGAACTTCATTCTGATGATGCCAGGGGTCATTTTGGTGAAGATACCATTGCCAAAAAGTACTAAGGGCTGGTTACTATTGGCCTACACTTTTTAAGGATGCCCACACTTTGTCCCGCAAGTGTATAATAAGTCAAAAGGTTGTAGAACAGGTGAAAAATGTAGCTTTTCCTTTGTAGCCTGTTACGGTAGATACACCTTTTAAGAAGTGGGGCCTAGATATTATAGGAACGATTAATCCCCCTTCCTCAAAACAACACAAGTACATTCTCATGAAAACAGATTATTTTACAAGATGGTCTGAAGCCTTAACATTAAAGGTAGTTAACACAAACCGGGTAGTTTTGTTTCTAAACTCTCATATTATCACTTGTTTCGAAATTCCTGAATGTTTGGTTTTTTACAATGGTTCTTATTCTTTGGTGCCGACCCCGACCCTTGGGCCAAGATCCATGCAGGATCATTCTAAATCTTCCCTGAATCCAATTGACTTTTCGATTCCTCCATAGGGAATCCCACACACACACCATAGTGTTTTCCACAGGTCCTTATAGGTATGCCTGCATGATCAAACACTAGGCATCAAACAAAATCTCCTGGACAACAATATGATCGTGTCCTTTGCCGAATCCAAATTTTGGGTTTCGTGATATCACGATTCCTGTTGTCGAGTTTCCTGTCTCTACAACCTCTGAAACCCAAAATGTCGAATTGTTGAAATCTTTGGCCACGTCCTCCTCCACAGTTGTGTCACGTTTCATGACTTTGAGAATTCTGGAGTAAAGAACCTTGACCTCTTGTCTTCGAAACTGCTGAAATGCCAAACCCTGATGCGTTCAGCAAAGGATGGCTCCCCAAAAAAACTTTTCATTGATTCAGATTTTTGGACTTCGCGATTTCACGAATCCGGCTGCAAGACTCCTGGTTCTTCAACCTTCAAAACTCTGAAATGGTCAATGAGGATTGCCTCTACCTATTGAAGAAAACGTGCCACCTGTCTTCCCCCCTATACTCTATTTCCCACGTGGATTCTTACCACCTGTCCACCCAAGATTTCTGGCTTTTGGAACTTGAATAACCCTTTGACAACCGTTCCTCTATCACTTCAAAACCCCGAACTCCGAAATGGCACCTTCCATGGGATCAATGACTATAAGCCCTCATTCAATCCAATGACCCACGTTATTTTGGGCTTCTGGGTATCGGGAGTTCGAAACTCTCAATCCCAAAACGCTGCCTCCTCTACTTCCTGACACCCGAAGTGCCAAAATCTTGAAATTTCACGCCAAAATCCTATCACAACTCACGACTTTAGGATTTTCACTCCACTAGGCCCGACTCCTTGTCGTCAGGACCCCCGAAATGTCGAACTCCAAAATTACGAAATGCCAAAAATTCTACACCTCATCTTCACACACGATAATCCATTTCATGATTCAGAAGTTCGAGTGACCAAGGGATTTGGCTTACACTCCGGACTTACAAACCCCGATTTGACGAAATGATCTTGATGGATCGACGATCATGATTAATGGTCAATGTTGAATCCTGAAACCAACGTAATGGGTTCGCCTAACCCTTATCCACCCTGCAACTCCTCTAGATCCTATGGTCCTCGTGACTTCGCGAATTCTCCATGGAGAATTTTGACCGTCCGATTCACTCCTCAATGAATCTCTGATAAAACTGACTTAGTGTCCTTCCACTGAACTTAACTTATGCACGATCATCTAGCTCCCCATATTCCTTTGAATACTTCAAAGGCACTGATCCTCCTAAGCTTTCTATCGCAACCTCAAGTCTTGAAAGGACTCATGCACGCACTCTTTGCGACAATCTTTCAAATGCTTCTGTGTGTTTGATTCTTCAACTCTGTGCACTCTCGGAAACAACAACCTTTCACTCTTCAACATTAGTTGATAAATTCTAAGGCTTCAACTAGCCTATGCACACCTTGCACGGCTTATGTGCTTCACTTGTACTTTTGCTGGAATGAGAAAAATGGTATCCCTCTTGAGTTTTCTGAGATAGACTCAGAACCCTTGTCAACGCACACCTTGAGGACGTTTCACTGCACTCCTTGCAGGAACTTCTCTCAAGAAGAGAAACAATTGAAACTCATTCTCTTTCTCTCTCAAATTTCATACATTCAACATGAAATCATACATTCAACACATCATAGCATCATAACAAATGCATAAAAGAGAGAATAAAACAACTGTAAGCATACCATTCATCATATGTAAACAATAAGCATCATAACACCATGAAATCTGAGTCAAAGCTTCATATATTAATTCAAGCTCTTGTACATGGGTTCTTCTCTACAACTCTCTTCTACAACTCTCTTCTTCTGCTCTGTGCTAATGATCTAATCATACAATAATACAAAGGTGAGGGTGTCTATATCCGTTTTCCCTCCTACACTCTAAACTATCTAATCTCTCAATTCCAATCTACCTACTTTCATTAACAGACTTAAATGGCTATTACAATTTGACAGATGGGAGTGATCCCCCTAGATCTATTCATATATCCTAGGTATAAATGCAAAGTATGCCTTCTTCCTAACTATTACATTAATTCTTTTAAGTTCAAAATTCAAAACGTTGTTCATAAAAACATGCTCTTTTTCCATCTGCGCATCCAGTTGCTCCTTTGGCTAGATGCGTGCTTTTGGCTTTGTACGATGCTCCTGCATCATACTCCCTTTCTAGAAAATTTTCATGAACTCTTGTTCATGAGCTCTTGCATGGTCTATCCATGCTTATGAATTTCTTCTTCATCTTCCCAACTAGCATCTTCAAATGGATGTCCCTTCCATTTGGCCAAGTATTCAAAATACTCTTTTCTCTTGGTCTTTTTGCTAACCCTCTTGTCAATTATGCTTTCCATTTGTGGATTTTCAGCTACAGGCATTTGTTTTGTCCATTGAACTTCTTTTTGTTCATCTTCTGCTCTTTCTTCTTCAGCTCTGTAAGGGTACAAATCCACAACATTGAATATCGGTGAGATTTCGATCCCATCGGGTAATTCAATCTCATATGCGTTTGCCCCAAATTTCCTTATGACCTTGCACGATCCATTCTTTTTCATCTTTAGTTTGTTATATGTTCCCCTTGGGAACCTTTCCTTCCTCAGATGCACAAGAATCAAATCACCAACTTCAAATTGAAGTTCTCACCTGTGTTGATATTCTCTGCGCTTATATTCTTGACTTGAACTCTGCAATCGCTCCTTGACTCGGCTGTGAATCTCCTTCATTTGTTATGCAAAGTCCTCTGCACTAGCACTTCTAAATTCAGTTTGTTCCACATCTTTCAATTCAGAAACTCCCCTTGGCTACATTCCATATACAATCTAGAATGGAATCTTCCCTATGCTTCTATTAAGTGAGTCATTATAAGAAAATTCCACCTGTGGTAGAATGTGATCCCACTGATTGTGGTGTTCAATCACTAAGCTCCTCAACAAATATCCCAAGTTTTTGTTCACGACTTCTATCTGCCCATCCCTTGAGGATGATATGTTGAGATAAAAGACAAACTTGTCCCCAACTTTTTCCATAAGGTCCTCCAAAAATTCCCTATGAACTTGGTATCTCGATCAAACATGATACTCCTTGGAAATCCATGAAGTTTGATGACTTCCTTGAAAAACAGGTTCGCAATATGAGTTGTGTCGTTGGTTTTCTGGCATGGTATGAAATGTTCCATCTTGGAAAATTTGTCGACTACCACAGAGATCGAATCACATCCTCTTTGTGTTCTTGGCAGTCCCAATATGAAATCCAGGCTCACTACGTCCCACAACCTTTCAGGTATGGGTAATGGTTGATATAACCCTGTGTTCTACCTTTTCCCTTTTGTGTGTTGACAAATCCCGCATCTGTCCACAAATTTCTTAACATATGTCCTCATTCTTGGCCAAAAATATGAGCCTTTCAACTTTGAGAATGTTTTATCATGACCGAAGTGTCCATCCAATCCTCCACTATGTTTTTCCTTCAGCAGGTTCTCCCTCATGGAGCATTTTGGAATACATAATTGATTTCCCCTAAACAATAATCCATCCTGGATAATGTATTCATTCCATTATCTTCTATCCTTGAGAATTGGATTCTCAGATGCCTCATATGCCTCCTTGAATTTTGGATCATCTCTATACATTTCTTTGAGGTTATCAAAACCCAAAGTTTCGACTCTAAATTCCTGCATCAACAAACATTTCCTGCTCAAAGCATCAACAACTTTGTTAGCAGTTCTAGAAATATACTTAATCACAAAAGTAAAATTCTTCATGAATTTGACCCATTTAACATGTTTTTGGTTCAACTTCTCCTATTGAGTCACAAATTGTAAAGCGTGATTATCACTGTACAAAACAAACTCTTTAGGAAACAAATAATGTCTCCATTTCTTCAGCGCTTGTATGACTGCATAGAATTCTTTGTCATATGTTGAGTACTTGATCTTCACTTCATTTAGTTTTTCACTGAAGTATGTGATTGGCCTATCGTCTTGGCTCAAGATTGCTCCAATTGCAAATCCACTCGCGTCACACTTGACCTGGAATGTCTTGCTAAAATCCAACAAAACCAGAATTGGTTGTTCCGTGATCTTCTTCTTCAGCAGATTGAAACTCTTCTCTGCTTCTTTTGTCCAGTGAAAAAAATTGTGTCTTTTCTTCATCGTATCCATCATTGGTGCGCTAATTCCACTGAAGTTTCGAATGCATTTCCTGTAGAAACTTTCCAAACCATGGAAGCTTCAAACTTCAAACACACTCTTCGATGATGGCCAATTCTTAATTGCATCTACCTTTTTGGGATCCATCTTCAACTCATTCGCAGAGATAACAAAACCCAAATAAATGCGTTATGTCCTCATAAATGATGATTTCTTCATATTAATCAACAATTTCTCTTGCTATAATCTCCTCATCACTGCAGCTAAATGTCCCAAGTGTTATGCTTCTATCTTGCTGAAAATTAATATATCATCAAGATATACGATGACGAATTTCCCAATGAAATCTTTCAGGACTTTGTTCATCAACCTCATGAAAGTAGTAGGTGCATTCGTTAAACCAAATGGAATGACAAGCCATTCATACAGCCCCTCATTCGTTTTGAATGTTGTCTTCCATTCATCACCTTCTCTCATGCGAATTTGATGATACCCTCTTTTCAAATCAATTTTTGAAAAAAATCTTGCTCCACTCAAGAAATCCATCAAGTCATCCATCCTTGGCAATGGAAATCTATATCTGATGGTAATATTATTGATTTCCCTTGAGTCTGTACACATTCTCCATCCTCCATCATTATTTGGGTTGAGCACTATCACAACAACACATGGACTCAAGCTTTCCTTAATCAATCCTTTGTCCATTAAGTCCTCGACCTGTCTCTTAATTTCTTCATTTTCCTGCAGCATCAACCTGTACAGGGATTTGTTCGGTAAGCTGGCTCGAGGTATAAGTTCGATATGATGGATTATACTTCTGATAGGTGGAAATGAACAAGGTAGTTCGTCCACTACTATATCAACAAACTCTTCCAGCAACTCCTGGATTTCTTCTGGTAAATCATCTATCCTTGTACTGGTCAAAACTATTATGGGCTTCCTAACCACAATAAATTGTGTGTCTTCCTTCTTCTTAACCTCCTTAAGAATTTCCTTCCCACTCATGAGAAGTACATTGTTTCTCATCTCTGTTTTCACCTCTTGTTTTTTAATCGACAACAACATGTGCATCCTCCCATTCTTCTCCAGGGTGTACTTGTTCTTTCTCCCATCATGAATCACGTTCCTGTCATATTTCCACTGTCTACCCAACAATAGATGACAAACATCCATGGGAATGACATCACATAATATTTCATCTTTATATCCCCCTATTTTAAATTCAACTAAACATTGTTTAGTGACATTTATCTGATGTCTTTTTGGTAGCCATGAAACTCTGTATGGGCTTGGATGTACAACAGTCTCCAGCTCCAGCTTTTCTACCATCTCTGTAGATATGAGATTGTCTGTGCTACCGCTGTCCACTATGATTTTGCATACTCTGTCTTTAGTTTTGCAAGTAGTCTGAAACAGACTGTTTCCTTGGTCTGGGTTCTCTGCCTCCTTCTCTGGCTTCAAGAGAACTTTCCTCATAATCAAATATCTTTCACCCTTAGCATCTTCTGCCTCAACATTCCATCCTTGAGCTTTGGAAATGTGATTTTCACCACCATCTTTTTTTCTTATCTGTACACTCATAGGATTTATGTTTTATCTTTCCACAGACAAAGCATTTTACTTCACTACCTCTGCCTCTTCCTCTTCCTCTGGCTCGAGGAAAAGTATTTCTATCAGCATACTGCCCTCTCTATGAGCTTCCTCCTCTCTCATGTTGAGTTTGAGGTTTCTTCCCCTCTTCTTTAGTTTTTTGAGTTTTGTCTTGGGCAATTTTTTTACCTCTGGCTTGACTTCTACCTCGGCCTCTTTGACCTTCCTTCCGGCTTAGATTCTCTTTAGCTTTCAGAGCTATATGATAAGCATCTTCCACATTTCGGATGGTCATCATGCTCATATCATCTTGGATGTCATATCAAATACTATTCATGTACCTGACAACTTTTTCATCATTGCTTTCCCGATGACCTGCTCTGATGTTTATCTTGTAGAAATCTTCAGTGTTTTCTTTCACTCACATAAGCTTCTGTCTCAAATTCTGCATCCTCCGAAATAGAGTGATTTGATAATCCTTGGGTATAGATTCAGCTTTCATCTTTGAAACCATTCTATCCTAGCTCTTGATTTTCTGCTTGCCTTTGCAGCATTTGTCAGCCTGCAATTCATCCCACCATAGTGGTGCATGCCCTATAAGTCTAGTAACGACATGTTTGACTTTTTTGTCTTCCTCGACATCCTGATAGTCGAAGTATTTATCCAGAGCTCTAATCTAGTCTAGAATCTCTTCAACATCCAGGTTTCCCTCATACATGGGAATCTCCATCTTTTCTCTGGCACCTATCCTTTCAACAACCTTGAATAGGCGTTCATCTGCAACATCTTCGACTGAAACTTCTTCTCCTTCGTTTCTAGTTTCATTTTCACTTTCATCTTCACTGATATCCCCAGCGTCAACTATGTGCCTTTGTGCTGTCTCCATGGCATCAAGTATAGCATGTAACTCGCACATTTCTCTTTCTCTTGCTAGATCAGGCATTGGCATTGGCCTATCTATTCTTCTCGGCGGCATGGATGTAAAATGTTCCCTTGTTATTTACTACAAAAGAAAAGAGCTTGTTCTGCGGCTCTGATAGCAAATTGGTGCGTATCAAACTACTCCTTTTTATCTAGCTCCTTCTACCTAAAATATATAGACACAATCAATCTTTGATACCATAAATGGTGCCAACCGCGACCCTCGGGCCAAGATCCATGCAGGATCATTCTAAATCTACCCTGAATCAAATTGACTTTTCAATTCCTCCATAGGGAATCCCACACACACACCACAGTTTTTTCCACAGGTCCTTATAGGTATGCCTGCGTGATCAAACACTAGGCATCAACCCAAATCTCTTGGCCAACAATATGATCGTGCCCTTTGCTGAATTGAGATTTTGGGTTTCACGATATCATGATTCCTATTGTTGAGTTTCCTATCTCTACAACCTCTGAAACCTAAAATGCCAAATTGCCAAAATCTTTGGCCGTGTCTTCCTCCACAATTGTGTCGCGTTCCATGACTTCAGGAATTCTGGAGTAAAGAACCCCGACCTCTTATCTTTGAAACTGTCAAAATGATAAACCCCGATGCATTTAGCAAAGGCTGGCTCCCCAATGAAACTTTTCATCGATTCAGAGTTTTGGACTTCGCAATTTCACAAATCCAGGTGCAATACTCCTGGTTCTTCAACCTTCAAAACTATAAAATGGTCAACTCAACGCGGATTGACTCCACCTATTGATGAAAATGTGCCACCTATATTCACCCCTCTACTATGTTTCCCACATGGATTCTTTCCTCCTGTCCACTCAAGATTTCCATCTTTCGGAACTTGAATAACCCTTCAACAACTATTCCTCTATCACTTCAAAACTCTGAACTCCGAAATGGTGCCTTCCACGGGATCAATGGCTATAAGCCCTCGTTTGATCTGACGACCCACATTATTTCAGGCTTCTGGGTACCGAGAGTTCGAAACTCTCAATCCCAAAATGCTGCCTCCACTGCTTCCCGACACCCGAAGTGCTGAAATCCCAAAATGTCACACCAAAATCTTGTCGCGACTCGTGACTTCGATATTTTCGCTCCACTAGGCCCAAATGCTTGTCATCAAGACCCCTGAAATTCTGAACTCCAAAATTCCAAAACGCCAAAAATTCTACGCCTCCTCTTCAAAAACGATAATCCATTTCACGATTCGGAAGTTCGAGTGACCAATGGATTTGTCTTGCACTATGAACTTACAAACCCGGATTTGCCGAAATGATCTTGATGGCTCGACGGTCATGATCAATTGTCAACGTTGAATATTGAAACCAATGTAGTGGGTTCGTCTAACCCTTATCCACCCTGCAACTCCTATGGATTTTATGGTCCTCGTGACTTTGTGAGTTCTCCATGGAGAATTTTGACCGTCCGATTCACTCCTCAATGAATCTCTGACCGAACTGACTTAGCGTCCTTCCACTGAACTTAAATTCTGTGCGATGATTCATCTCCCTATATTCCTTTGAGTACTTGAAAGGCGCTGATCCTCCTGAGCTTTCTATCGCAACCTCAAGTCTCGAAAGGACTCCTACACACACTCTTTGAGGAAATCTTTCAAATACTTCCGTGTATTTGATTCTTCGACTCTGTGCACTCTCGAAAACAACAGTATTTCACTCTTCAACCTTAGTTGATAAATTCTAAGGCTTCAACTAGCTCGCGCACACCTTGCACGTCTTCTGTGCTTCACCTGCACTTCTGCTGGAATGAGAAAAATGGTATCCCTCGTGAGTTTTCTGAGATAGACTTAGAACCCTTGTCAACACACACCTTGCAGACGTTTCACTAAACTCCTTGCTGGAACTTCTCTCAGGAAGAGAAACAATTGAAAATCATTCTCTTTCTCTCTCAGACTTCATACATTGAACATGAAATCATACATTCAACACAACATAGCATCATAAAAATGCATAGCAGAGAGAATAAAACAACTGTAAGCATACCATTCAGCATATGTAAACAGTAAGCATCATAACACCATGAAATCTGAGTCAAAGCTTCATATATTAATTCAAGCTCTTGTACATGGGTTCTTCTCTACAACTCTCTTCTACAACTCTCTTCTTCTGCTTTACGCTAATGATCTAATCATACAATAATACAAAGGCAAGGGTGTCTATATCCGTTTTCCCTCCTACACTCTAAACTGTCTAATCTCTCAATTCCAATCTACCTACTTTCATTAACAGACTTAAATGCCTATTACAATTTGACAGATGGGAGTGATCCCCCCAGATCTATTCATATCTCCTAAGTATAATTGCAAATTATGCCTTCTTCCTAACTATTACATTAATTCTTTTAAGTTCAAAATTCAAAACATTGTTCATAAAAACGTTCTCTTTTTCCATCTGCGCGTCTAGCTGCTCCTTTGGCTAGACGCGTGCTTTTGGCTTTGTACGATGCTCCTGCATCATTTTTCCTCCCTGAACATGAATGAATTTTCTTTAGAAAAAGGGATTAAACTAAAATACTCTACCATCTATTACCCTCAAGCGAACGGTTTGGCCAAATCAACAAATAAGAATCTGATCAATATTATAAAGAGAACAGTGTCAAAAAACCATAAAAGTTTTCACAATGCATTGTACAAGGAACTTTGGGATGATAGAGTCACTCCAAAATATTCCATTGGTGATTCTCCTTTCTTCCTCGTTTATGGAAGAGAAGCCATCCTTCCTCCACATTTCTTTCTTCCTTCTCTGCAATTGTCGCATAAAGTTCAAGAAGAGGAAATTCCTCCTCTAGAAAATTGGATAAACGCTTTATTAAAATTGGAAGAAGTAAGAACACAAGCAAAACATATATTGGATCAACATAAAAAAATTGTAAAGAGATGGTTCGATACAATTTAATACTCTAAAAGGAATTTAAATGTAGGGGATTTTTTCATCAAATGGGACAAAGCGCACGAGAACAAAGGAAAACATACCAAGTTTCAAAACTTGTGGTTAGGGCCTTTGTCATTTCTGAAAAATTGGGTCCTAGCTCTTTTAGGTTGCACAACTTGGAGGGACATCCAAACACTTTTCAAGTGAATGGACGGTCTCTAAAAAAATACTTCACCTAAGAAAATCGGGTTTTCCCCCTTGTAAATATTTTTAGCTTGCGTGTTGTTTTGTTTTGTTTTTCTTTTTATTTTGGTTTTTGTTTCCCCAATAATTATTTCTGAATCATCATTCATTATTTAAGGGAATTGGACATTTCATTAATAGTAGTTGATAATAGTTCAAAGCATCTGCACATTTAGTTCTAAAGTCATATTAGTTACGGTAAGTCTTTTTCCAGTCATTGTTCTCGGTTTTCATTGAAATCTCAGGGAAACACGATTATCTTTAAAATATTCTCACGTTGTCCCTATTTTAATGAAAACATCTCATAGCGCTTCCCCATTTTGGAGATGATTTCTTTACTGAAATCTAAATGTACAAATTACGATGAAAGTTACCAGTTCTAAAATAACGAAAAAATAATCAATCCTATCATTGCATGGTTGTGAAATATTCAGTATCACCGCACTCTCAGGTTATCATGAATTTTCTGAGAAATATTATAAACAATTTTAGAGAGTTGGAAGCACTATAATGTGTGGGAATTGTGTGTAAACTGGTCGTGATACTGAACATGTCTGATGGCAGCGGGTAAATGCACACATGATACCAAGAAAACTTCGTCGAGGTACTGAACAAGCCTGCTGGCAACAAAACAATCTCGGGTTCAAAGATCCTCATGTATGTTTTTAATTTGATCAGATGTCAAGATACGTTTTATCATAGATGGACGACATTTGGATGGGATCAAAGTACTAGAGAGGGTTAAATGACATCCCTATCGAGGCTATAAATGACTTTTGGCAGCAGTGGCCCTGTCAATGGTATTGAAGTTACTTGCATAAATATCATTACTCCTTTGATTGAAACGAGATGTCGGATTACAATTTATGGATAGAAATTTATTCAATGATATGACTGTGTTATTTTTCTGAGTTGATGTCAAAATGCTTGGTCTGTCTTTTAATTGTTTCTAACAACTTTTTGAGTTATCAGTTCCCTAATTAAAAGTCCCGATGGTGCAGAGATAACTTCTTCTCCCAATGTGTCTCCATTGTTGGAAGCCAAATATTCATGTCAATTTTATCATTGTAAAATGTCGTCCTATTGGGATAAAATTTTCTGTAGCTGCCTCCTTCTCATTGCAAATATTTCTATCATATTTTTGTTTTGAAAAGATTTGTTTGATTAGCTGTGTGTATGAGTTAATTCATTTTTATCTATCGTTTTTGTTGTTCAATTTCATGACTGTAAGCATGAAATTAGAACAATCTTTGGTTTGAGGGAATCATACAGTTTGTGGACTTTCCTTTTTATAAATTGGACAACACCTAAGGGCATCTAATTGCTCACAGGCTCCCCTCTCATAGGACAATGCCATGGATGACCTCGTGGCTTATGGTTGGGATGGTTTCATAAAAATATTTGAGGGTTTCAACCTCAAAGTGGCTCAAGCCTTTGCCCATACTTTCGATGGAGTCAGGGCTAAAATTTGAGATTTGTCGTTAGAGGTGACCGAGGATTCGATTGCAGAGGCTACTGGATTTCCCCAAGAGGGACCTCGTTGGTTTAAAAAACTCAAGTTTGAAGGCATCCCATGGCACTCACTGATGGCTTCCAAGAAATCACCTTACAATGCAAAAGGTACACCCATTGTTCTATTTAAACCATGATGGTATGGCTTGTTGTTGATTCTTAAGCAGTTTATTACCTATGAGGGTAGATAAAGTTTGGTCTTCCTGTATCATGTTCCTTTATTGATGGTATTTCTAGGTTTAATTTGAATATGCCATTTTATCTACTTATGAGAATGCAAACAATGGCCAAATTCTACCAGAGACAAAACCTAAATGCCAAGTCTAGTCTGTTTCATCATGACCTCATCCGAATTCTGGTGATTTCGCAATTGTCTAAAGCTGGGAATAGTTGACACGATTCGTATATAGAAATGGGTTTTCCCCACCTAAAAATGTGACAAACTTACCTCTGCATTTTATTGAATCTCTGAGTCCTTGTTTATCAAACCCCTCGATGGAAAATCTACATGTCAATCTCCAAGAAACCCCTATGTCTATAGCTAAAACTCTTGTTGTTCTCCAAAATCCATCAAAAGGAAAGAAACTGAGATGTGATTTTATTCCCAGGAAATATTTAGAAGAGGTTTTGAATGATCTAAAGCATAAAATACTTACTGTTCCTAGTCTTGAGCCAATTTAGGTTGATTTAAATGAGGTTGATATCAAAAAACTGAGTAGGTGAAAGAAACAGAGAAGTCCAAACATCAATTTTAAAAATAAAAGACCCGGTTGAATCTTATCTAGAACACTAAGAAATTGACAGCCTGACCATGAAAAACCAATCCCTCTGGTTGAGGTCGATGATCGAGTCTCTGAGGATGATATCGATGACCGAATCCCTATTTTGAAAAACAATGTTCATTAATATAAATGTTTTTGATTAAAATACTCCAACATGAGTATCTTTTTGTATCTAGGATGGTATCGATGAACGAATCATATCAAATATTCCCCCATTCCTAAAGAAACATGAGGGGTTTTTCTAGCATTCAACATGATCTGAAACAAATCATGGAACATGTTAAATTTCCCTCTACAAAGATAGCTCAACCTTTGCCTAGCAAATAACTGGTTCATTGAAAAAATTGTTTCGATTGGATTGAAAGTTATTATCGGGATGTCCCCTATCTACAGGAACAATTGAACCAAATAGTCACTCAGAATTCAATTCTTGAGAGGGAGAACACCAAGTTGAGAGCATGCGTTCAATCGAACACACACAGGGATAACAAGGGCATTAAGCGATCTAGGAGTGTGGTGATTAAAAATTCGACAAACTTCAATACCACTATAAATTCAGACCTCTCTGATGCCCCTTTGTCAAATTTCTAAAATGTTAAATAGTTTTTTTTTTTTTTTTTTACGATTTGATTCTATTTGAGAAATAATAGGTAGAATCACTTTCGATTTTATTTTTATTTTGAGACTAGCTACAAAATTGAAAGATTTTGTAGCCAGTCTATTTAAATTATTTGTTTGGATTATTATCTAAATTTTGATTTCGTTTTATTATTTCAGGTAAACAACAGATTGTGATTCTATGCTTAAGGAAAGGAGTGATGGATTGAGATTTAGTAGATTAGTAATTTCCTGTTTTGAAAAACAATGTTCATTAATATAAATGTTTTTGATTAAAATACTCCAACATGAGTATCTTTTTGTTACTCTATTTTAGTAAAAAACTTATTTTAAGAGATATGCCTCTATCTTGCATGATAGGAGGAAACAGATCAGAAACATCTTTAACTAGTTATGTTACCTGGTTAGAACGGAAAGTTTTTATGGACCATAGAATGAACATTTATTTTTGAAACTATATGAGAAAGCAATTTTCTCTTTGGCTTTACACCCATGTAAACTGTGCAATGTTTTTTCATTGTCTTCTCATGTAATTTATTGATATGAAATGTTATCTGTGTCGAATTAGCTTTAGTCTTTTCTCCACATAATATTTTATATCATTCTTTTCTTTATGTTGTTCATTATCTTTTGGTCTAATTTATATGTGTGATTGATCATCTATTTAACTATTTTGAGTTTAGTTCTGATGCTAGATAGTTGGTAACAACATTAATGTGGATTCGTATTTATTTCATCCTCAATTATTGGACATATCAATGTCACATTTTATATAATTATTTATATTTCTATCGTCATAAACTCACTCCAGAATATGAAACAGTTCCTTGAATTTCTTCAGGAAGCATTATGCTTTCTTCTGTCATAGGTTTTCACTTGACATAGGACAAGAAGAGCTCACACAAATGTAGAGAGATGAACTTAGTTGATCATTTCTTATCAGCTAGAGGTTAGTCGATGTATTATTTATTTAATTTGTTTATATGTGAATGAATAGTGATTGCATTATTTAGACGTGAATTATCTTTGTCTATTTCGTTATATCTTTACAATCATATTCATTCTTTGTTTACTAGTTTGATATTTAGAGTATTAGAATTAATGTTTTTTATACTTTATTTTGTTTAGATACATTATCTTAGACAATCACTTTCACAAGGATTTTCTCAAACCTTCTAAACTGGATATAACCATTGTACCTTAACACTCTTAGTTGAACATTTGTAATTAAGGTGTTGATTGTTATACTTGTATATTTAGTTAGTTCACTTCCTTCAATATGTATTTAGGATCCTAGTTGTCTAACAGAGCAATAAAACCCGTTAGGATAGATCATACCAAATGGCTTGGGTTAAATAGACAACCTCGGTCTGGATCTATCATTCCCGTTGATGGTGTGTCACAAATGCCCATCAACAAGTTGCTAGGAAATATGGGTTTTGGCTTCAATTTTTTCATGAGAGGAGAAAAAGGAAATTTATCCCATTGTTGTGGAATGTTGGAGAAATTATATTAAGAAACATAACCAGAATTGATGAATTTTGACCCCATTTTGATCATTTGAATTTGAAATATGCAGAAAAAATCAAAGGGTTCGAACCAAGTTATATTTTTGTTGACCACATGTAGTCACTAGGATTTAGTAATGTGTTTACCCAAACAATTATATTCGAAGAAGAAGATGGTAATACTCAATATACTTTAGTTTAACATATTGCAGATATTGAAACCGTAATAATAACTATAGATCAACATAAGAAAAAAGGAAAGGGTCCAAATGAAAATGGTGCTCAATATCCAATAGTTTCACAGAAAATTATCCTACTCGAATACAATGCTCAGACAACATCTCAATAGAAAAATATTTGAAGCAGTAAGTTGAGTGGAGGAGGTGATAAAAATCCTCCTCAAGGAAAAATGGAAAATCCACACAAAATTCAACAAATAAGAGAAAGATTCCCCCATAAGAAGAAGAAGCACAACAAGTATTTGATATGGATCTTGAAGTTGATATTGAAAATATACATTTCACTTATGAAGAACAAAGGATACAAGAAACCCAACAAATTGCAGTTGAAATCACCGCACAAGAAAAAGATTTTTCAGAAGAAGAATCATTTACTATACAAAAGCACTATTTGAAAAAAATTACAGAAAGTTAGTATTCGAAGGAGTAAATCAGAGAAATAAAAAAGGAAAACGTCGTTCTGAATATGGTCTTAGTAAGTTTCCTACATCTCAAATTTCTAAAATACACAAGGTAATTGATGATGCCTTGGATGTTTCAATTGATGAATTGGAAGGACATAATTCCAAATTAAATGAAAAATTTTAGAGAACTGGAATCCACCTTGATTCCTCCCCCTATTCTTGCAATCCCATTAGTCATTGTGAACTCAGGAACACTTGATTTGAAGTTGAAGGGACCGTCAAGTTTTATATGGCTGTCAAATTTTTTTCGAGGAAAATATAAATAGAAGAATATCACTAATAATGGAGGCATGGGATGTATCGTGTATATTTTTTCTTTTGTATCTCGGTTAAATAGTGACAATGGATTCCTTGAATAAGATTATAAAAATGAGGAAGGATTTTATAAAGATGTTGTTATAAATTTTGCAGTAAAATTTTCCAATAGGAACAAGCTCAAAGGAAGGGAATAAGACTTTCCCAACACTTCTAGAATGAAACAATTGAAATCATGTTGGATAAAAAAGATCAATAATTTAAAGGACATTATGGATAATTACAATGAAATTGTAAATAAAAAGGAAATATTATTTAGAAAACTCACTGAGATAGACTTGGCAGGAAACACCGGAGAAGTACAACACTCAAGATTAATTATTAATTCTATATTATGATAAGGAAACAATTTGAAGAACACGTGGACATATTGAAAATCATTTTAGCTGAAAATTTCAATAATATAATTGAATATAATGAAAGAGAAATTGAAAGTTGGCTAGTATATTATGCAAACAAAAATCAAGATATTGAAGAGTCAATTCACAATATTTAACATGACTTAAGATATTTGGAAGGATATTCATTTAATATTAAAATTAAACATGATATAAACATGGCTCCAATGAAGGATTACATAGAACAATGGCTTAGAAAATCCCTTAGTCATGATTACTGAGGAAAATCAAGAAGCAATAGTTAGTACTGGTCCAGAAACTGTCAGCAAGGAGGATAAAAGAAAAACAACAACACCAAAGTAAAGAGAGAGATTCCATCATAGTAAGTCTATACTTATCATATTTTTCTTTCCTTTTCATAATTCATCCAATTTTATTTATTCTTTCGTTAGAAGAATACAACCGGATTCTGATAACTTCCCTTTGTCTCCTTTCCAAATTTTGTTGCTCGTGATTTGTTCCAGTTCTACATATTCTTCTTCATCTTTATCATATGTTTTTAAGTGTCCATGGGAGCCTCAATCCTAGTCCATTCATGGATGAACACCTTTAATTTTATAATATTGTAAAAAACTTATATCATTTTTTAGAAATTCCAGAGAGCTATTTCAGAGTTAATTTCGATTATGTCTTGTAACTCTGAGTTTTGAGTATAAGATATTTGAAGTTGAAATTGTAAATTCTAACCTTGTACAATATCTACTGCAAACAGATATTCAAATAGAACAGAAAAGATACAATGGAAAATACAAACATTACACAGAGATTTTTCCCCTGGAAACCCAAACCGGGAAAACCAACATATTCTATATTCATTCATTGTGTTACAATGTTTACAATACAAAATACATATATGAACCAACAACAGCCAAAACCCTAACCCAATGACTTGGATTAGTCCAAAACTCTAATTCCTTAACTGAAAAATAGAAAACCATAGGAAAAGAAACCATGTGCCAAAAAACCACCTAAATATAATGTGGTCCTGAAAATGCGGTCCTGATGCGATTTTTTTTTTGGGGGGGGTGATACCCCCACACCCCCCGAGGGGGGGCCTAGAAGGCCCCCCTCTAACCCCCTTGCACTTCCAACGCAGATGCTCAGACATTACTACTCGTTCAAAGAATATAACACATACCCAACAAACATTTCAAATTGTTAATTTTTATCTTAATAAGTAATACCTTTGAAATTTATCTTGTGCATTGGATCATTTTCCCTTTTTATTCTAACTGTGATCATAAATACCTAAAACTGTGATGGATGTGAGAATTTCTCTTGTTTTCTACAATTTATTCATTTCTAGCAAATGTGACGTTTAAGGTTCCTGGTCCATTTACCAGTAACTCTTATATTTTATGCAATTTTAAATTTTGTTGAGTAATAAATATTTTTGTTTTTCTTGTTGGCATAATCTTATATATATTTCAAAGAAAATATTTTGAATAATTTACAAAGTACCACCTCTATAAAAACATAGGTGGATTAATATCCCCGTGAGGTTTTCATTTGGTCTTAATAGATTCAAAAATATACATACATGCACACCTTCGTTTGTGTGTGCATGAAATCTAACCCAAAAATTTGGGTACCAATAGGCACTCACCACTATTATCTGGCTCATCCTCTATCTAGCTACTGGATATTATCGAAGAAGATAACTTGAGTAAGAGTATATCATCATTCTTCAAAATAAGTTGTGATTGTAGCTAGTTTCTAAACCTGAAACCTTTGTTGGTGCCTGTAAGAACCCTCCTTGTTACGACAACAACTCGGACAACAGGAGCAAATTTTTTTTTGTTTAAAGGTGTGTGCGCGCGTGGAGGAAGGGAAACCGACACCTGGACTCTACGTCGCCACCCAACGACTGTCAAGACGCAACCAGGACAATCACGACAAGAAGACGCAATCCGACCCAACACACAAAGTTTTACGACCCAGAGAATTCCTAAATTAACAAGGGACCACCAGATATGAGTCTTAAGGTCAATCCATGGCGCAACTCTGATCATAAAACATCATCAAGGTACCCTCTCAAACACATTCAGGGACCCCCATAGTACAAGACTGAAACTTGACTGGTTTAACATCTAACAAGAAAGAGTCATCAATTGTAATCATAATTATAATGAATGGTAGTAACTGTGTTTTAATGCAATAAGAAACAATTACTCTTTCACTTCAGCTCAATAATTAACAAATTATCCCGAATGCCATCATTGTAAATTTACATCATCAATCATCCCATGAGGGTTAGCATCATTACCTTGATAATATAAAGACTTCACAAATTAACCCACTGAGCTGCAAGGACATTATACTAAGGATCAAGCCATTAACATTCTGCTATATTGCGTTAGATTACACTACCGATTACTCACATTATAATTCACTCATTCCATCATAAGACGATTATTTAAAATGGAATTACCTTACATTCATTATATTGTAACGCAGTAACGTTGAACAACCTGCTGAATTAGTATTACAATAACATGATCTTACATTACCGTTACCCTATCAAATTACATTGCTCATAACAGTAAAATGATAGCAATATTTTCACTAAATGTCAACACCCTTATCCTATGGTCAATATAAAAACAACATCATATTTATGAATAAAATCGGGTTTAAATAACAATATGACATCATAAATTAAAAGGACCAATCATAACAATAACCATATTAAAATGACCCTATTAAAAATAACAATATTTAAAAATGACATTATATAAAAGCAACAATATTTAAACTGCCCAAATTTAAAACAACCATATTTAAACACCTCATAATTATATACCATCATGACCCTTAACATTATTAATTTAAAACCAAAGATATTATCCTTACCTGATTCATATGTAACATTAACAATATTAAATTGACCCTATTTAAAAATATCAATAATTAAGAGGACATTTTATAAAAGTAACAATAATTAAAACTGCCCACATTTAAAAACAACAATATATAAAACACCTTATAATTATATTTCTTCATGACACTAACATTATTAATTTAAAAGCAATAAGAGTATCCTTACCTGATTCACATGTAACCTTAACAATTTAAAATATCCACCACAATTCATGATAAGTTTCTAACCCTAACCTTGTCCTTTTGTATGTGTCACAAGCTCCTTACTCTTACATGATTTTAGGACAGTTTATTATAATGACACTATCTTTATAATTTTACCACGATGATCTAATTACAAAAACGGTTTCCTTCCTCAAATGAGTACCTAAATCAGATTCCTTCATTAATGAAAAACTTAAGGAAAAATCCTTCCTTTAAGTAAATAAAACCCACCACCAAGGTACACCTTTTTCAGCTTAAATGACCCATTTATATGCTTTCATTTCCAATCTACACCGAGTATGTTAATTGTCGTTACTTAAACCAACTCTAAAACCATATACGGATATGTAACTAAATTTTTATAACCTGCTTACGCTTCATCTACTCTGTGTACCAAGGATCTGCGCCTTAAAAGTTATGTTTACTTCAGATACACCACCCAAAGATAGTTTAATAAAAGCCTAAATAAAGAAGGATATTCTAGACTAGACTAAGAATGGATCCTAATTTATTAATAGGAAGAGCCCATTCCTCCTCGGCACCCGGAATGTAACACCTGTTGCGCCCAGGGCGATAACCATCATAACAGGTGCTCGTCAAAATTTAAAAAGGATTTAAACTGCCGGTTATCTACAGGGAGGGTGGGTCTGACAGATGCGCGAGGCAGTTGTCCCTGCAAATTGCAGCTGTTCTGAGCTCATAAATGAGAACTACATCAACTCTCATGAATGCCGAACTGGAAGTGGCCATAAAAACAATTGGTCATTCATTACCTGCCCTTAAGACAGAAGATCCCGAGCCTATCACCGAAATGAATTTATGAAAATGAACAAGGGTTCAATGCATCCGACAGTCATGTCCTCCACGCACGTTAACTGTACAAGGTTTTAGAAATTACGTAAAGCCTAGCCATTGGAAAACCTACCACTCAACCAACGACCAGATGTAAATATAACAATAATTAAAAAGAGCCTTCTACCCGATATCTAGGTTTTAAATTGCCAAAATTTAAAAACAGTTACATTTAAAAAGATGAAAAATATAAAAACATTTTAATATATATATATATAATCGGTGTTCTGGCATTTAATTAATTCAAGGGGAAACCAGGAGTGAGGCCGTAAGGCTATGGATTGTTAGTTTCCATTAATTAAATTGAAGGACCCCATCCCTTTTGTGTTTTTGGTTTTTACTTCTAAAACAACAAGGTGACAGACGGCTGGGTAAACGCAGACAACGCAACTGTTATAACTCATTCCAATTGGATGCACCCTCTCGAATTTCAATGCTGGAAAAGGGGCAGGATGGGTGCTGATATAAACGCACACCTTCTGTACAGCTCGATCTGAGTTAATAACGCACCCAGTAATTAAAAAAATTAAACACGTACCAACGCCTAGCAACGCGCGAGAAAGGTTCCAGTCCCCAAGAGAGTGAACGCCCACAAGAAATTCAAACCCACAGAACATGAACTCGCCCACAAATTATAAAAATGAAACACGTCGGCATAAAAAGAGAAATCCCCCAAAATTTGTTCACGGCATACAAGAACCCCCTTGGACATATAACCGCATAATGACATTAGCACCCACACACGGTCACTAAAAAAATACAACCCAACGCCTAGACAGTAATAAAGTGCACCGCAAACACACACAGCAGTTTATTAATAAGGCAACGGATTCCGCGTTGCAGTTATAACCAGCATCAAGATTATTAACGCAACAAGATTATTGATAAAGCTCAGAACAGGTATCAAGATTTTTTAAATGCAGAATCAATAGAAGAAAAAAACGAAAGGTGTGATGCTCGGTCTGGAAGAGCACGCACTCAAAATGTAGGCCAATAATAAGTAAAATTCCCATTGGAACAGTTGCCCATTTGCATACTAAACGCCCATTCTAACAGCTGCAAGATCGCCCAATAACGGTTTGCAAAAATGCCCAAATGTCTCAGTGGCTAAACGCCCAAGAACCTGGTGCAAATACAACGCTCACTGTGTAAAGATACAACGCTCACTGCGTAGATAAATACAACGCCCCAAAAACCTTGTGTAAAAATACCAACGCAAAATAGGTGAATCGCTCACAGTGTAAAAATACAACGCCCAGTTTCTCAAGAAAACCCTACTGCAGAAACGCCCATTACAAACAGGAACCAATGAAAGTTTCATAAAAAGAAAGCAGTGGTAAATACTTTATTTACAAGGTGGGTAGCAGCCATAAGGGTTTCATGGTCACGCCAATATCCATTAAGCTACAGTTCACATACACGATTCACACTATATCCATTAAAACTACAAGTTGCACAAAGCTATTGACTACAGTTTATAAATATGCATAGCAAGATAGAAAACCCAAATATTTACATACCTGTGTCCTCAACGCTTGCAGCAATGTTTCTTGTGCTCCCGCCACTCCAGCTCTTGCTTTCCGACCATGAAGAACTCACCGGTACCTCCCAGCCAAACGCTAGGGTTACTCTTCTTCCCCCTCAGCCCCCCGAGCCGCAAAGGGGCCACACACAATCAGAGAGTAACTATCTCCTCAGTTCGCCTCCAAGGCTGAGCTACCACTCAAGTCTACTAAGAATTCCCAACTCCTACCAACAATCAGTCAGTCTCTATTCTCACAGCATAACAATACCAATCTCAGCCAAAAAGGTCCCTTCTTTCCCCCTCTCCCTTTCTTTTCTAGTCTCAAACCCTAATTCTTGTTTTTCTTAGGTTTTCCCCCCCTTTTTCTCTTTTGACTTTCTTATTTTTCTTTTTAGTTTATTTTGTTTATATATTTCATTTTTATTTTTCTTTTCCAAAAACTCAAAGAGTATGTGCGCTCATTTTTAATTTCCTTTTATTTTCACATTCTTAGCTTTATTTGTTTATAATTTGTTTATAATATAAATATACATATATATTTTCATTTTTCTATTAATAAGCATGCATTCATCATTATAGTTTATCATTATCCATCATTTAATTTACCATTAATATATCTGTATATTTAGGATTAATGAGAGATTAAGGTGATGGCAAACCAGTATAGGGGAAAAGTAAATGTCTTACAAAAACGAATAAAGAGGAATTACGAGGAGGGATGGGGATATCGTAATGTGAACTAAACAAGTAAAAGGGAGATGGATACTGGAAGATCTAGGCAATGGAGGATAGTTTTATTAAGTAGACAAGGATAAAGAGAGGGTGATGGTCTGAGTTTTTGTTTTCCTTTTTTTTTTGAATTTTCATTTGTTAAGGCCACACTAAAATTTCCCCCCAGTTTCTAGAAGGTCTTAGGCTTAGGGT
>ML776558.1:700681-720098 GCA_009831015.1 Picea engelmannii | reverse complement strand
AAGAAACTCAAAAGGTGCCATCTTAATGGTGCTCTGGTAACTGTTGTTGTAAGCGAACTCTACTAGAGGCAAGAATTCCTCCCAACGCTTTTGTTGGTCCATCACGTACATGCGCAACATGTCTTCCAGGGTTTGGTTCGTACATTCTGTCTGTCCATCCATCTCTGGGTGATATGCAGTACTAAAGTTAAGAAGGGTTCCCAAGGCCTCTTGGAAACTCGTCCAAAATCATCCAGTAAACACCGATCCTCGATCGGATATAATCTTTTTAGGCACACCATGCAGCCTCACAATCTCGCTGATGAAAACTCTCGCTATGTCAGGTGCCTGATACATCATACACACAGGAATAAAGTGAGCACTCTTCGTCAGAGTGTCTACTACTACAAAAATCGAGTCATGTCTCCTCGCCGTCAGTGGCAATCCAACAATAAAATCCATCGATATAACTTCCCATTTTGATTCCGGAATGGCATGTGGTTGAAGTAATTCTGCCGGGTGTCTATGTTCAGCCTTTACCTGCTGACACTCTAGACATCTACCCACAAAGTTAACTATGTCAGCCTTCATTCCTTTCCAAAAGAATAAGGGTTTGAGGTCTGCCCTCATCTTCGTAACTCCCGGGTGAGCCATGTAAACTGCTCTATGAGCCTCGCTCAAGATCAACATCCTCAACTCGTCGTTTGGCGGTACGTAAATCCAACTTCTATACCTCAATAAACCGTCGCTATCAAGTGAATATCCCTCATAACGTGGTACCATCATTGTGTTTTGTCCGATAAAATCCTTGACTTCTGTGTACCAGTCATCATCACACTGTAAGGTGAGAATATTCTCACGTAGATTTGTCTGAAGAGGTAACACCGAAAAGATGCGTGGCCTCCGACTTAAAGCATCCACCACTCGGTTCACTGTTCCCTTTATGTAAGTAATCTCAAAATCGTATTCGCTAAGTAATTCCGACCAACGCCGCTGTCGCGCGTTCAGGTCGCTTTGCGTAAAAAATGTGTTGTAGTCCACAAGGATCAGTCTTTAATTCGAAACTTCATCCAATAAGGTAGTGTCTCCAAACCCTCAAGGCATATACTATGGCTAATAACTCCAAATCGTGCGTCGCGTAGTTCTCCTCATGCCTTCTAAACTTTCTCGAAATGTAAGCAATCACTCGTCCGTCTTGCATCAAGACTCCGCCTAAACCTTCCTTGGATGTGTCAGTGCATACCAAGAAGTCTGCGTCCATGTCAGGGACCTTTAGTATCGGCGCGGTGGTCAACAACTCCTTAAGCCTCCGAAATGCTTCCGTGCATTTCTCTATCCAAAATAACTTCTTGTTTTTCTTCTGCAATTCCATGATCGTATTTTCTATCTTCGAAAAACCCTCGACAAACCGTCGATAGTGTCCTGCTAACCCCATAAAACTACGTACTTCTGTGACATTCGTTGGCGCAGGCCATTCCATAATAGCCTCAACCTTGGCTGGGTCCACGGTGATACCTTTGCCGGAGATGACATGCCCTAAATAGTGAATCCTTGATTGGTAAACAGAGCATTTGGACAACTTTCCATACACTTTGTGTTATCGTAAACATTGTAGTACAAAGTGAAAATGCTCGTCATGCTCCTCCGTCATCCGAGAGTAGATCAAAATATCGTCAATGAATACTTGGACGAACTTGTCCAAGTACTCGCGGAACACCCCATTCATCAAACTCATGAATACCCCTGGGGCGTTTGTCAGTCCAAAAGGCAAAATAGTAAACTTGTAATGTCCAAATCTCGTCCTAAAGGCGGTCTTAGGAATGTCATCCTCCTTGATCCGTAACTGGTGATATCCGGATCGCAAATCGATCTTGGAGAACACCGTCGCACCCTTCATTTGATGAATAGATCGTCAATTCTTGGTAAGGGATACTGATTCTTGATCGTCGCCTTGTTCAGTTGACGGTAGTCAATGAAAAGCCTCCATGATCCGTCTTTCTTTCATATGAAAATAACTGGCGCACCCCACGGTGACACACTAGGACCTATCAATCCCAGGTCCAACAACTCCTTTTGTTGCAGTTTCAGCTATTACAACTCTGGGGTCGACATCCGATAAGGCGTTCTTGCTATTGGCTCAGTTCCTGGTTTCAGTCTACGGTAAACTCCAGTTCTCTCTCCGGCGGCATCCCAGGCAACTCCTCTGGAAATACGTCTGCAAACTCCCTCACCACCGTAAGGTGTTCTAGACCTTCTTCTACTCCTTTTTCATTTAGCGCGAGGATCGCATAAAGTTTTCACCCCTTGCGCATACTCTTTCCTAACTGTAAGGAAGAGACGAACCGCAGGGAAACTCCCTGGTTCTGTCCTACAATCACACATCTCTGTCCTTCGTCATCTACCAAGCTCAACCGTTTCATCTTACAGTTGAGAATCGCCTCATGCATTTCCAACCAATCCATACTGATCACGACGTCATAAGATCCTAATATCGTGACGTACAAGTTGACTCTCGTGACAAACTCTCCCAGGTTAAGGGCATAGCCCGTAACCTTTCCTCCCACCTTATGTTTGGCTCCCGAAGCCATCTCCATGAAGCTAAACTCATCCTGTTCGACTGCCTTCACCTTAATTCTTTTTAGCGCTGCACCAGAAATGGAACTCTCAGTAGCTCCTGGGTCTATCAAAATACTAAGGGTTTGCTCAGCGATAGTACCTATCGTCTTGAGCACAGTCGACTGGTGTTCTTCCTGGCGGTTATTCACCGCTGCATGAATCTGATGGGCCTTGCCCATATCTCCCATGGTAGCGGGTCCGGCTGATCTAGACATCCTGGCCCTCTCCACAGGACAGTCGCACTGGTAATGTGGCTCCCCACACGTCCAACACCCCTTCTTTGGCCCAATAGTCCTGGTACCCGAAGTAGAAGACATCTTCCCACCGGCCTGAAACCCTGGTCTGTTCTGCTAAACAGGCCTAAACTGCTGCTGCTACAGGCAACGCTGCTGCTGGTGCTGTGGTCCTCGATAAGGTGTCCGTTGCTGAGGTGGCGGTCATCGAGGTGTAGTGAACGTGGATCCCCTCTGGAAGCCACGATGTCCCGGCGTATGTCTCGCTGGTGTCTGATGTCGCGGTGCCCCTAAGGAACTCTGCCCTATGGGTCTCGCTGAAGTCCTGGTCTGACCCCCGCTGATAAGCTCCTCCTCTGCTATGAGGGCCTTTTGAACAGTGTCGTGCAAGTTTTGAGGCATCAAGATCCTAACCTTTGCACGCAGACTGTCGTTAAGGCCAAACACGAACCTGTTGACTTTGAGCTTCTCTGTGTTAAGGTGCAGAGCATACCGGAGAAACTCCATGAATATTGCCTCGTACTCGGGCACCGTACGACCTCCCTGTCGTAGCACATTGAAATCGTTGAGTTGTCGCTCAATGAATTCCTCAGAAAGGTACCTCTCTCGGAACCGTTCCTTGAACAGTTCCCATGACACGTCTTCCACGGCCATGTTCAACTGCGGCAGGAGCGTCTTCCACCATAGAAGAGCGCTCCCCTTTAGTTGAAAGACCGCCATGCGGACCTTCATGTTGGAGGTATAATCGCGAAGTGTGAAGCACATCACCATATTCTCCAACCATGCCTCGGTGGCTGCACCATCCGGGGCACCAAAGAACTCGGGAAATTT
Organism: Picea engelmannii; assembly: GCA_009831015.1. NCBI lineage: Eukaryota > Viridiplantae > Streptophyta > Pinopsida > Pinales > Pinaceae > Picea > Picea engelmannii. Next base: position 716,439 of record ML776558.1, on the reverse strand, counting down.
TACCTTCTCGAGTTCACGGAGAATGCTACCTGTGACGGCCAGTGCACGGGGCAGAACCTCAGGGAGTGATGACGCTCTGGCCTCGTCTCTGTCCAAACGGCTGATCAGAGCCTCAGACATGCGCTGAAAGGATCTCATCATCCCCACAACATCCCCAACTGATATATGTTCCTACCCGAGAACCTGCTCGCCTCCCTGGGGGTTAGACTCCTTAGGCGTGGATGCTACTGGAGGCGTCTCGCCTCCTCCCCTAGCACCCCATCGTCTGCCTCCGCGACGTCCTCTAACCATGATTACCTGTACGCACACAATCCACTCGATCAACAACAGTATGATAAAACCAACTCATGTCAACGAAAGCCGTAGCGAACCCCAATTCGCGGGTTGAACCGGCTCTGATACCATATGTAAGAACCCTCCTTGTTACGACAACAACTCGGACAATAGGAGCAATTTTTTTTTTGTTTAAAGGTGTGTGCACGCGTGGAGGAAGGGAAACCGACACCTGGACTCTACCTCTCCACCCAACGACTGTCAAGACGCAACCACGACAATCATGACAAGAAGACGCAATCTGACCCAACACACAAAGTTTTACAACCCAGTGCATTCCTAAATTAACAAGGGACTACCAGCTATGAGTCTTAAGGTCAATTCATGGCGCAACTCTGATCATAAAACATCATCAAGGTACCCTCTCAAACACATTCAGGGACCCCATAGTACAAGACTGAAACTTGACTGGTTTAACATCTAACAAGAAAGAGTCATCAATTGTAATCATAATTATAATGAATGGTAGTAACTGTGTTTTAATGCAATAAGAAACAATTGCTCTTTCACTTCAGCTCAATAATTAACAAATTATCCCGAACGCCATCATTGTAAATTTACATCATCAATCATCCCATGAGGGTTAGCATCATTACCTTGATAATATAAAGACTTCGCAAATTAACCCACTGAGTTGCAAGGACATTATACTAAGGATCAAGCCATTAACATTCCGCTATATTGCGTTAGATTACACTACTGATTACTCACATTATAATTCACTCATTCCATCATAAGACGATTATTTAAAATGGCATTACCTTACATTCATTATATTGTAATGCAGTAACGTTGAACAACCTGCTGAATTAGTATTACAATAACATGATCTTACATTACCATTACCCTATCAAATTACATTTCTCATAACAGTAAAATGATAGCAATATTTTCACTAAATGTCAACACCCTTATCCTATGGTCAATATAAAAACAACATCATATTTATGAATAACATCGGGTTTAAATAACAATATGACATCATAAATTAAAAGGACCAATCATAACAATAACCATATTAAAATGACCCTATTAAAAATAACAATATTTAAAAAGGACATTATATAAAAGCAACAATATTTAAACTGCCCAAATTTAAAACAACCATATTTAAACACCTCATAATTATATACCATCATGACCCTTAACATTATTAATTTAAAAGCAAAGATATTATCCTTACCTGATTCATATGTAACATTAACAATATTAAATTGACCCTATTTAAAAATATCAATAATTAAGAGGACATTTTATAAAAGTAACAATAATTAAAACTGCCCACATTTAAAAACAACAATATATAAAACACCTTATAATTATATTTCTTCATGACACTAACATTATTAATTTAAAAGCAATAAGAGTATCCTTACCTGATTCACATGTAACCTTAACAATTTAAAATATCCACCACAATTCATGATAAGTTTCTAACCCTAACCTTGTCCTTTTGTATGTGTCACAAGCTCCTTACTCTTACATGATTTTAGGACAGTTTATTATAATGACACTATCTTTATAATTTTACCACGATGATCTAATTACAAAAACGGTTTCCTTCCTCAAATGAGTACCTAAATCAGATTCCTTCATTAATGAAAAACTTAAGGAAAAATCCCTCCTTTAAGTAAATAAAACCCACCACCAGGGTACACCTTTTTCAGCTTAAATGACCCATTTATATGCTTTCATTTCCTCTCTACACCGAGTATGTTAATTGCTATTACTTAAACCAAATCTAAAATCATATACGGATATCTAACTAAATTTTTATAACCTGCTTACGCTTCATCTACTCTGTGTACCAAGGATCTGCGCCTTAAAAGTTATGTTTACTTCAGATACACCACCCAAATATAGTTTAATAAAAGCCTAAATAAAGAAGGATATCCTAGACTAGACTAAGAATGGATCCTCATTTATTAATAGGAAGAGCCCATTCCTCCTTGGCACCCGGAATGTAACACCTATTGCGCCCAGGGCGATAACCATCATAACAGGTGCTCGTCAAAATTTAAAAAGGATTTAAATTGTCGGTTATCTACAGCGAGGGTGGGTCTGACAGATGCGCGAGGCAGTTGTCCCTACAAATTGCAGCTGTTCTGAGCTCATAAATGAGAACTACGTCATTTCTCATGAATGCCGAACTAGAAGTGGCCATAAAAACGATTGGTCATTCATTACCTGCCCTTAACACAGAAGATCCTGAGCCTATCACCGAAATGAATTTATGAAAATGAACAAGGGTTCAATGCATCCGGCAGTCATGTCCTCCACGCACGTTAACTGTACAAGGTTTTAGCAATCAGGTAAAGCCTAGCCATTGGACAACCTACCACTCAACCAGTGACCAGATGTAAATATAACAATAATTAAAAAGAGCCTTGTACCCGATATCCATGTTTTAAATTGCCAAAATTTAAAAACAGTTACATTTAAAAAGATGAAAAATATAAAAACATTCTAAAATATATATATAATCGGTGTTCTGGCATTTAATTAATTCAAAGGGAAACTAGGAGTGAGGCCGTAAGGCTATGGATTGTTAGTCTCCATTAATTAAATTGAGGGACCCCATCCCTTTTGTGTTTTTGGTTTTTACTTGTAAAACAGCAAGGCAGCAGACGACTGGGTAAACGCAGACAACGCAATCGTTATAACTCATTCCAATTGGACGCACCCTCTCGAATTTCAACGCTGGAAAAGGGGCAGGATGGGTACTGATATAAACGAACACCTTCTGTACAGCTCGATCTGAGTTAATAACGCACCCAATAATTAAACAATTTAAACACGTACCAAAGCCCAACAACGCGTGAGAAAGGTTCCAGTCCCCAAGAGAGTGAACGCCCACAGGAAATTCGAACCCACAGAACATGAACTCGCCCACAAATTATAAAAATGAAACACGTCGGCATAAAAAGAGAAATCCCCCAAAATTTGTTCACGGCATACAAGAACCCCCTCGGACATATAACCGCATAATGACATTAGCACCCACACACGGTCACTAAAACAATACAACCCAACGCCTAGACAGTAATAAAGCGCACCCCAAACATAGACACCAGTTTATTAATAAGGCAACAGATTCCGCGTTGCATTTATAACCAGCATCAAGATTATTAACGCAACAAGATTATTGATAAAGCTCAGAACAGGCATCAAGATTTTTTAAACGCAGAATCAATAGAAAAAAAAAAACGAAAGGTGTGATGCTCGGTTTGGAAGAGCACGCGCTCAAAACGCAGCCCAATAATAAGTAAAACGCCCATTGGAACAGTTTCCCATTTGCATACTAAACGCCTGTTCTAACGGCTGCAAGATCGCCCAATAACGGTTTGCAAAAATGCCCAAATGTCTCAGTGGCTAAACGCCCAAGAACCTGGTGCAAATACAACGCTCACTGTGTAAAGATACAATGCTCACTGTATAGATAAATACAACGCCCCAAAAACCTTGTGTAAAAATACCAACGCCAAATAGGTGAATCGCTCACAGTGTAAAAATACAACGCCTAGTTTCTCAAGAAAACCCTACTGCAGAAATGCCCATTACAATCAGGAACCAATGAATGTTTCATAAAAAGAAAACAACGGTAAATACTTTATTTACAAGGTGGGTAGCAGCCGTAAGGGTTTCATGGTCATGCCAATATCCATTAAGCTACAGTTCACATACACGATTCACACTATATCCATTAAAACTACAAGTTGCACAAAGCTATTGACTACAGTTTATAAATATGCATAGCAAGATAGAAAACCCAGAGATTTACATACCTGTGTCCTCAACGCTTGCAACAATGTTTCTTGTGCTCCCGCCACTCCAGCTCCTGTTTGCCGACCGCGAAGAACTCACCGGTACCTCCCAGCCAAACGGTAGGGGTACTCTTCTTCCCCCTCAGCCCCCCGAGCCGCAAAGGGGCCACACACAATCAGAGACTAACTAGCTCCTCAGCTCGCCTCCAAGGCTGAGCTACCACTCAAGTCTACTGAGAATTCCCAACTCCTACCAGCAATCAGTCAGTCTCTATTCTCACAGCATAACAATACCAATCTCAGCCAAAAAGGTCCCTTCTTTCCCCCTCTCCCTTTCTTTTCTAGTCTCAAACCCTAATTCTTGTTTTTCTTAGGTTTTCCTCCCCTTTTTCTCTTTTGAATTTCTTATTTTTCTTTTTAGTTTATTTTGTTTATATATTTCATTTTTATTTTTCTTTTCGAAAAACTCAAAGAGTATGTGCGCTCATTTTTAATTTCCTTTTATTTTCACATGCTTAACTTTATTTGTTTATAATTTGTTTATAATATAAATATACATATATATTTTTTCATTTTTCTATTAATAAGCATGCATTCATCATTGTAGTTTATCATTATCCATCATTTAATTTACCATTAATATATCTGTATATTTAGGATTAATGAGAGATTAAGGCGATGGCAAACCAGTATAGGGGAAAAGTAAATGTATTACAAAAACGAATAAAGAGGAATTATGAGGAGGGATGGCGATATAGTAATGTGAACTAGACAAGTAAAAGGGAGATGGATACTGGAATATCTAGGCGATGGAGGATAGTTTTATTAAGTAGACAAGGATAAAGAGAGGGTGATGGTTTGAGTTTTTGTTTTCCTTTTTTTTTGAATTTTCATTTGTTAAGGCCACACTAAAATTTCTCCCCGGTTTCTAGAAGGTCTTAGGCTTAGGGTTTAGATTCTGAGCTAGGAGACGATTGGTTAAGGGTAATGCTGAAGGTTTTATTCAGGTGCTGATGACTTAGGGCTAAATAGGCTGACTCCTTCAACCACCTTTATCGCGACGTGCCCTTCAGGTCACACCACGTGCGCCAAGTGTGCCACTTGCCTCTGGAATTTCTTTTGGCAACGTGCCCTTCAGGATGCACCACGTGCTCCAAGGGTGCCACTCGCCAACTGAGTTTCTTTTATGCGACGTGCCCTTCAGGATGCACCACGTGCTCCAAGGGTGCCACTCGCCAACTGAGTTTCTTTTGTGCGAGGTGCCCTTCAGGATGCACCACGTGCTCCAAGGGTGCCACTCGCCAACTGAACTGATTGGTAGACCTCTAAAACCCCTGGAGTCAATACTCCGCCAGGTGAACTAGTAGGAGACTAAGGGCTCTAAGGAATAAGGCCCCCGCCTTATTGCGCGCCCCTTAGAATCATCATGAGCGACTGTCGCAGTCGGCCCTCACGGCATCGTGGGTCCTCTCGAACTAGGTAATCGTTAACCTATAGTTCGAGCCACAGTGGGAGTGCTAGTAGGCGGTGGCAGGGCTGCTGTCCACCCCTCTCCCTCAACCTCTCTGCAATCGTGTGTGGCCCCTTTACTCCATATGTGAGTCAATTCGACAAGCTATCGTCAGCTTGCATCACCAATAATCATGTCAGAAATGTCAACATCAAATCATCAATCAAATGAAAAATCATAATAAACATATCAACCCAAAAGCACACTCCCTGACTCAATCCGGAGTCCAAGGGGGTTCTACCAATGCCTCTGCATCCTCAAGGTCAAAAACCCTACACACTCAATCAAACTGAGTCAATAGCACCCGTCTACATCAAATAGTAACACATCATGTCATCTGACAATCACATCATAATCAAATATAATAGGTCTAACGTCAAAAAGGGTCCAGATCGCTTGCGAGCAAGTGTCCTCAAATAATAAGTGTTCTCAGTGCGCCAGAGCGGGATGTTACAGTGCCTGTGGAGATGAATGAGGGATTTGTTTGAAGTCCCCCATCAAGAACCAACTACTGAAGAGAACTGTGTTTCTCTCAAGAAAGAGAATCATTCTCTGGTTTTTTTTTTGCGGGGGGACGTCCAGTACAAGCTAGTAGTTGTGGACATTCTATTGGAGGAGGAATGTGGATCCATGGCAATATCTGAGGGTAGAGAACTTGGTGAGTAAACTGGATGAATTGATTGGGGGTGGGTTCTCTTTTGGAGGAGGGGGATCAATGAAAGGAGGTGATATCATGGATCTAGTAAAAACAAAGAGAAGGTATTAATTCTATCAGCAAAGGGAATGATGCATGGTGATTGCTCACTCAACGGTGTATTGAACGAGCTAGTGAATTACCGCAAGTATGAAACATAATTTATGAAACTGTGATGTACTCAAATGATACTTTCTTGGAAAAGAGGATGAAGGAACTCTACCAAGAAAATCATGATTGATTGATAATGGATGTGAAATAAAGGCTCCATAGCTGCTCGTCCCAACCAAAAATAATAGAGTATGGAAATTTTCTTAATCCACGCCATGATAGGGGAGTGGGGAAATGTGGAGAAAGGGAAGCAAGGTGGAGAAAATACCAACAAAATGATAAATGATGTCACATATGGAGGTGTAATGGATTGGGGTGTGGAGAATTACTCTAGAAAGAGCGTCAAAGAGGTGATATATATAGAGGGGAGAGGTTGGGGGAAATGATGAAGGTTAGGAAGAAATATTCGAAGGGAGGGGGGGAGAGGATTGAAGAACAAGTAGAAAGTGACAACGAATTGTGACTCATTGAGATATTGAGATTATAGATCTTTCTTACTGGAGATGTGTATTAGAGAATGTAGTGGTATAGGTGTATGTGTACCCATGGCATGTGTGAACTACCCAAAATGGATTATTTTCCCCTTCAATAAAATCAACCACCAAGAAACTATTCCAAAGGCCACATGAATGGTTAGACTAGATCCAAAATTTATATCTATTTCAAAGACTGAGCCTGATTTGGAAATTTGAAATAACTATACAAATTGTCAATCAATTGAACCCATTTGCGTAACTGATGTGAATATCCAAAAGGTAAAATATGTTGAATACCATGTGTGCTACCTATTGTACAACCTACTCTAAACCCAATATACTCATATTCAAAAGTTTAAACTTGGAGCTAAATGAAAGTTGATCCATGTGGGCCGCAATACACCTTTAAGTTGCTTCCATTAATGAGTCCCTTAAGGGGTTTTCCTTGGAGGGTTGCGAGCTTGGAGGCCCCTTATTCACTGATGTAGACTATTTTAAACAAACCAAACCAATGCATGTGTATCCTGCTAGGATGATGGAATTATTTGTTGTCTTATAATAATACTAAACAACTAGAATGGAGAATTTTCTGGCAGATATTATAGTCATGTCATATTTTCATCCTTTCATTTTAGAGCACTTGATTGAAGATGACCATCATTTGTTATTCCTATAGCTCCATTATATTTTCTATCCTATGTTGAAGGTACCGATCATCGGTCATGTGGGTTTCTAGGGTGACCTGGAGGCCACTAACAATGGATTCTAGTGGCATGACCACTTCTTTTCCATACATCAATCATAATGGGGTGTTCTTTTTCATCCTTTTTCATGTCGTTCAATAAGACCATAATACTGTTGGAATCCATTGATCCCAATCATCATGCTACACATTAAAAACTTTCGTTAAATAATGATCTAAAATTTTATTAAAATCTTCCACCGTACTGTTGGCTTGAGGGTGGTAGTGGGTGCTCTTTTGGTGATGGATCATGAAATCCTGAGTGGGTTGTTAAATAATCACATTCAAAAAATGTGACCCTGGTCTCTCATCAACACCCTTGGACATTCAAATAAGGTGATGACATTCTAAATAATTAACCGCACTTCCATTTCTATTGTACAATCTTTGACTAGTGTTTCTTCGACCCATATAGTGAGATATTCCGTAGTTGTACACAGAACCTTGCACGTGCTAGATTTTCCTACATTGTGGACTCTGAGAATATATTCATGTTATTTTTGTAAGATGGAATTTCATTTGTTCTCTATAGAACACTGATGTAGGATTTCATATGCGCCAAACTTATATAATTGGTCGGCGATCAATTGATAATCAACAATATGGGTAACTAATTGACGATGTTGCGCTAAAGTGTATCCTAAGGGAGCATGGTCAACCATAATGAATTCTATGATATCGGCTAGTTGATTGAGAATATATTCAACCTGGAAGATTTGTGCATTAGGTAGTCCATCATTGAGGCTCGTCACAACCTCCCTAGTTTGAATCCATGACAGATTATCCAAACCCACATTATGTTTTCTAGGCTTGATGGCAACTTCAAAGTCAAATTATTGAAAAAGTAAAAAACACCAGTATATTAATTATCTTAACACTGAATTGTTGACAAAATACTTGGTCATTGACTGATCAGTGAAGAATTGGAAATCCGACACGAGCAAGTAGTGGTGAAATTGTTGTAGCGAATAAACCATGGCTAGGCCCTCATGCTTGGTTGTCACGTAATTATTTTTGACATCAGACAAATTTCTAATGGAAAAATAGACTAGATGAGCATTTTTTCCTTCCCTTGTCTCCACAAAAATGACACCCAGTGAAATAAATCATGTGCCAATGTGCACATGGAGGAGCTTCGACCAATCAACAAAAACAAGAATGGGCATAGTAACTAGTTTTTATTCGAGGGTATCCAATTGTTACTAGCATTTCAGTGTCCATTCATACTTAATATCCTTGTGCAACAACTTTTCCAATGGAGCTGCAATCTGGGAATAATTCTATATGAACCATCAGTAGTAGCTTGTATGACCCAACATAGTGAACATTTCTTGAATTGAAGTGGGGGCCACCATATCCAAGATGGAAGCAATATTATCTTGGTATACTAACAATCTATCCTTGCACACCACATGGTCTAGCAATGTGCCAAATGGTGTAGAAAAATACTTTTCTTCAAATTCAAAGATATATGTAGCTAGTGACATCGATCCAACATTAATTAAAGATCTTGCATGTGTTCTTTTAACAAACTAAACACAGTCCAATCATCCAAGTATACATCAAGAAATTTGTGGATAAACGCATTGAAAGTTGTGACCACTAGCTAGGAAAAGACTACAGGGGGATTCTTCAAGAGAAAGGGCATGATTGTGTACACAATTGATCCCCATTCATTTGAAAATATGGTTTTAGCCTAATCCTCCTTAGGGATATAAACCTGATGATATGCAAAGAAGCCATTTGTGAAGGAGTAGGCTTCCTGACCACCAATGTTTTCTAGCACCTCATTAGTGAAGGGTGCCGGGAAAGGGTCTTGGATGGAGGCTACATTGAGTCTATGCATATAGACATAAATCTGAATCTCCCTGGTACTATTTGATTGTATGACCAGAGGAATAATACATTCCAACTCTTCTACAGGGACACTGATCCCACCACCCAACATCCGATCGATTTCCTTGCACACATTTTCCTTATACTTTGAATTCAAGTGGCAAGGACTTCTTTTGACCTGTTGGGAATTCAATTTGAGTTGAATTTTCATATCTCCTCATGATCCTGCAATTCCTTTCATCTCAAAAAATATTCGAGGAAAAAATTACTCATATTCTTGAAGGAGGTCAGCAACCTGAATTACTGTCTCCTTATCCCAATATCCTCTAATGATGGACATCTTGGGTGCTTCTTCAGTGAAAATATTGTTCTTCTTGGTTTTTATTGAGACATTATAGTCTAGTGTGGAAATCTCTACTACCTTACCCTTTAGTGTTCCCTCTCCTTCTAATTCTTTCATCTGGATGCCATAGGGGTCATCATCAATACTGTCAACATCAATCTTCCAGCAATGTACTCCTTCTTTAAAATTTTCCATCAGCTTATGATATGAGCATACCAACCTAAGTGTGGTTTCTTTTGGTTGTCCATGAAAAATAAAATCCTTAATATGATGGATAACTTCTCTTTGAGCCAGATATGTTGTTGTGAAGATGAATCATCCAGGTGGATATTGGTGGCCACCCACCTATTCCATTTGGATCCTTTTGATAGTTTTAGTTCAACATGTTATTCTATAATTTTTTGTAATTATGGTTTCTACAATTTTGGGGCTATCTGAATCCATACACATATTCTATATGGATATTTGTGGCCTTTGAAATATCCCTAATCTTGCTGATCGAGATATTTTCTACTGATCTATTACTCTATCTTGCAGATCTAATACACTGGAGGTTTCTGGATGCATTTCAGTTGTATGTTTGAGATCTTGATGGTTATTTCATGTGCATGTGGCTTGTTGCATATGCATGTTGGTTATTGCATGTGCATGTTGCATATTTATGGTTTAAAAAACATATAAAGGGTGCATGCAGAAGTAAAGAACATCAACTACCCAATATCATGTATAATACGGTTCAAGCATGGAAATACAATAGCCTACTGTAAATATAGAATATAAATGTCAGCCAGATCTCATGGATCAGTACTGGAATACAATCAAATAACATAAAAATACCTATGATCAGAAGATGATAGTAGATCTGATCCATGCACGGATAGATCAGCGAAAATATGCTATTTTGGCGAAGTATGGTAACCGCTACCAGCTGGAAAACTAGTCTGAAAGTTCGGACCAACGTAATACATTGGAAACTGCTCCAAAAGAAGTGCCCTAGCCTCTAGACTGAAATGGGTGAGTGTCGGATCTCGAATCTAGTCTCTAAGGCACTGGATCTAGATCCCTGGGGGGGTTTGTGCTTGTAACAAACCCTCCTAGCTAAGGACATCTACTCAGTCAACCGATGATTTTTTTTTTTTTTTTTTNAAGTGTGTGCACGTGTGTAGAAGAAACAACCCCCTCGACTCTACGTAAACACTCGAACCAACAGGATGGAAGTAAGATGAAAACAATCAAGACGACCCGACATATCATAGCGACAACAAGAAGCAAACGCCCCCGAACAGGAGGCGGGCAACTAACGGCTGTAGGCAGAGACAGACACTAGGGGTTAGGCACAATACTGTCGTAGAATGAAGGAATCCGACAGTAGAGTCGCAGTAGTGGAACTGTGCCTTTAAACAGCCCGAGACTACTGATACAGCTCAGAATGTGTCGCAAGAGTGGAACTGTGCCTTTAAACAGCCCGAGACTCTTGATACGGCACTGGATTCCTTCCACCGAATTTACACACAGACACAAATACTAAGCTACAAGAGGTGTCTATATCCCGCCTGACACGAACATACTACGCAATACAATACCACCCAATACTACAAATCAGGGACGAACATAAGCACGACGCATTGCATTTTTCTAATAAATGCCCTAAGTAAGCAACGACATCCGTATCATAATGGTAAACCCCCGACATTACACTCTCCTCATTAACTTGCCCTTCCTACCCGTTTAATTACCAGACATTCTAATAACCTAACAACAATAGCATTGCACATTAGACATTGTCATCAACACTTCAATTTAAACGAAGATCATCCTTGCAATTTAAACTCCATCATGAACATTTCAAGTAAGCAATTATTAACATTGCGATTGGCCTCATTATTAACCTGCTAAGTAAAACAATTGTTAATCTTGCAATTTAACTAGTGTTACCATGGCAACTAAGCAAATATTAATATTGCAGTGAAGCATTTATCTTTAGCACTGTCAATTAACCACATTATCCCTGCAATGTAACCAAGTACCAATGTTGCACATTAAGCCAATATTAATTTTGCGATTCAACCACATCATTGCCCTGGCCGACTAAACAACCTTATTATTGAAAATTAAACTCTTAGTACCAAGGCAATAAAAAAATTATTTATTTGGCGAATCAACGCATTATTGCCCCGACAAATTTAACATTCCCACTATTGCAAATTAAACGAGTATACCAAGGAAATAAAACAATTACTAATTTTGTGAATTAAACCATTACAAATATTTCCATTCGAACAGGAATTACCAAAGAAATTAAGCAATCATTAAAATTTGTGGCTCAACAATATTAATATTACTATTTAATATCAATGCGCTCAATTTAAACAATATGACATTGCCGACAACATGTGTACTTATTGCACATTAACAATTATTAATAATTCAATTCAACCTCATTATTAACATCGCAATTTAAACAATTATCATTCTTGTAATTTAACAAGTGTTACCACGGAAATTGAGTAAGTTAAACCATCATGTTTACATTTGCCAAGCTATACCATTACAATATTTAAAGGAAAAGGGTTTAAATAGCACTATTTTAAAAAGGAGCCCTATATAAAGAAAATTTAAAATGCCACAACTAACATATCAATATTAAAGGACAAGTGTCATCATAATAAGTAACTGCAAGTATACAAGTAGCTTCATGTTGAAAATGGACAATACCATCACCTATTAAAAATGGCAAATGTGCAGACAACCATATTAAATGTCAAATAATTTAAGGAGGACATTATTGGAAGAAGAACACGAAAAAAAAACGCTAAATGACAATAATTAAAACCAATATTTTATTGCAATTTACACAAGTATTCCCTTGCAATTTAAGCAATATCCCTTATGTAAACAAGAACAATTAAATATCAACGCAACTAATTGTCTAAATCATATGCCCGACAACATAATGTAAAAGGTTTAACCAGCCATAATCTACAACCCTAGAAATCGCCGTAATTTAGGGTTTTGGCCGAATATCAAATACAATTATTTTAAGCCAAGAATTAATGATTCGATATCTGTCCGAAGATATCAAATACCATTATTTAAGCCAAAAATTAATGATTCGATGTCTGTGCTCTCAACAGAGGGTTGGGTCCAAGAATTAATGATCCACCTTAAGACGACGTTCTCCTTTTACTGAGGATAAACAGCATGGGTGGTACTCATACTGTATCCCGTTTTCTTTATTTAAATCCCGATTAGATTTATTAACTTACAGGTCATTAATGAGCCTACGAAAACACTGCTGAGTTGTTGTTAAATAAAAAGTGATTTCCATCGTTTTGTTGAAGGGGTTAGGGTAAATTCGGGGTAGCCTTCAGCGTTAATGCTGGAAGCATGCCTACGATTTACAATGGTATTATGGTTGGCGGTACACTTAAACGCTGCCATAGATTCCAAGGAAACGGTGACAACGTCCTGGCTAGAAATCGCCACTCTTGACTGGCGTGCCCTTGGAAGAATGTGCTGGGCAGTGGACAGACTGGGGGCATGCGGTTTAAATCAATAAAATAAACAAAACCCCATAAAAATCAATAGAAATAAATCAGAAAATTAACATATTCGGAATGAAATCTAAACTCTTTATTTTTTAATGCTTTGAATTCCCCAGGTATTAAGGGTTCCCAAAGGCGCCAATGGTTAACACCCACGTAATATGGTGAAATTTATTTCTTCGATGTTGGCCGAGTATAATTTAATATTGTATCTCACAACCGACCACACCCTCCAACAAGGTTCAAGACTCAGACTTAAATAAAATCTTAAACAGTGAGTGAATACGCAACACACTATTCCAGGAGGTCTGTACATTTTCTAGGTCTTCTTATACAACATGTTGCAATATTGAGAAATCCGTTTTGATGGATGGCAATGACCAGTGTGAGTGCCGATGCACGGTTGATTTAGGTCGTTCTCCCTTAATTGATTGTTTGGATATATTAATGTTCTCCCTTAACAGATCTTTTATCACAGATTAATTAATTATGTGCAGACACGGAAGTCATAGAGATATAGCATCGATTAAGAATGAATGGATAGAAGCTGAAGAATAAAAGTAATTAGACAGAAACAGAAGAAATCTTACCCTGCCCGATAATTGAGTTGAGGTTCAATCCTTCGTCTGGTTGGTTTCCAGAATGTGCCTATCCCTCTATCTTATGATGGCCTCTAAAGCAAGGGTAGGTTAAGGGATTGGTAAGAGGTAAGAATGAAACGAGGATGTTCCATCGATTAGTTTGAAAATGGGGAGGCGGTTGTGCTAAGTTCCAATTTCTGAGATACACCGAAATTTTCTTAAACGGTAATACAGAGACAGCAACAAGATTCATAGGTGACGAGGCTTAAGTATGCACCGGTGGAGATTTAATGCTTCTCACCATCCCAATAAACCTTCCAAAGGTATCGAATAGGTAAAGCGAAAAAGGGGATTGGCAAGAAGAGGGTAACGCAATGTCTAGAAAATTGTTTAGGAATTTATTTCAAAGCTTCCAACTCAAACACCCAAAATCCCACAAGATCTCGTATAATATATATATCAACTTTCACACTATACAAATAAATCTAACAATATATATGTTTTTTATTTATTTATTTAAAACTAAATACCTTTCAATTCAACCTTGGGCGGGCCAAAGTCCAGAAGGGCCGCTATCCATCTATCCCACTAACGTATCATCCATTATTTACATGACAAGGCCAAGGAATTAATAAAATTTGCCCAATATAATAACCATGCCCAGAAATGAAAAGAATGATCCCTACACAAATATAAGATGCCCAACACTCTGTACACATGCCCAGAAATGAAAAGAATGATCCCTACGCAAATATAAGATTCCCAACACACTGTACACATGCCTAGAAATGAAAAGAATGATCCCTACGCAAATATAAGATGCCCAACACACTGTACACACGCCCAGCCATGAAACGAATAAACCCTATACAATATAAAATTCCCAACACCCTGAAAAACGAAACTCCACTACAAATAACCGCCCACTGTAATAAAAATTGAAATCCACTTGAAAAACAAAACGCCCGATACAAAAACGGAACACCCATAAGCCCAACTATTACCGGCAACCCTAAACTGAACTGATTGAAGAACGATAATCTTCTGAGTTGAGGACGAGGAAAGGTCAATCACATCCATACCATCACAATCTTAACAGTAATCACTATGCATTCTACCCTACTCAGTTCAGGAACATACCTTTGCCTTATTGCTTTCCGCGACGTTTCCTTGCTCCTACCGCTCCTGCTCCTGCTTGCCGACTGCGAAGAACTCACCGGTACCTCCCAGCCAAACACTAGGGGTACTCTTCTTCCCCCTTAGCCCCCCAAGCCGCAAAGGGGCCACACACAACCAGAGAGTAACTAGCTCCTCAGCTTGCCTCCAAGGCTGAGCTACCACTCAAATCTGCTGAGGCTTCCCAACTCCTACCAGAAAATCAGTCAGTCTCTATTCTCTCAGCATAACAATCCAATCTCAGCCAAAAGTCCCCCTTTTCTTTCCCCCTCCTCCTTTCCTTTATTCAGACTCAAACCCTAATTCTTGTTTTTACTTAGGTTTTCCCCCTTTTTCTCTTTTGACTTTCTTAATTTTCTTTTTAGTTTAATTCGTTTATATATTTCATTTTTATTTCTCTTTTTCAAAAATTTCAAGGGTATGTGCGCTCATTTTTTTTTTATTTCCTTTTATCTTCACATGCTTAACTTTATTTGTTTATCATGGTTTATAATATAAATATACATATATATATATGTTTTCATTTTTCTATTAGTAAGCATGCATTCATCATTTAATTTACCATTAATATATCTGTATATTTAGGATTAAAGAGAGATTAAGGCGTTGGCAAACCAGCATAGGGGAAAAGTAAATGTTTTACAAAA
>ML776558.1:672425-700331 GCA_009831015.1 Picea engelmannii | reverse complement strand
TGAACTAGTAGGAGACTAAGGGCTCTAAGGAATAAGGCCCCCACCTTATTGCGCGCCCCTTAGAATCATCGTGAGCGACTGTCGCAGTCGGCCCTCACGGCATCGTGGGTCCTCTCGAACTAGGTAATCGTTAACCTACAGTTTGAGCCATGACGGGAGTGCTAGCAGGCGGTGGCAGGGTTGTTGTCCACCCCTCTCCCTCAACCTCTATGCAATCGTGTGTGGCCCCTTTACTCCATATGTGATTCAATTCGGCAAGCTATCGTCAACCTGCATCACCAATAATCCTGTCAGAAATGTCGACATCAAATCATCAAATCAAATGAAACATCATAATAAACATATCAACCCAAAAGCACACTCCCTGACTCAGTCCAGAGTCCAAGGGGGTTCTACCGATGCCTCTGCATCCTCAAGGTCAAAAACCCTGCACACTCAACAAAATTGAGTCAATAGCACCCGTCTACATCAAATAGTAACACATCATGTCATATGTCAATCACATCTTAATCAAATATAAACGGTCTAACATAAAAAGGGTCCGGATCACTTGCGAGCAAGTGTCCTCAAATAATAAGTATTCTCAGTGCGCCAGAGCGGGATGTTACAGTGCACCTCCTGGAGCACTGGATGCACCCCAAAGGATTCCACCAATGGAATCTACTGTTATATGGATCAAAATCATCATCTCACCAAATAAGGAAATGGGTCAGAAGGATTTGTTCGGATCTGCTCTGAAACTCTCCATGCAACACCAAATGTTTGTCTTGAAGAGTTGCGCCCTATATGGATGAATGATTTGATATAAAATATTCCACCATCATAATATGATGATATATGGCTCAATAGAAGAACGCTGGCTAGATATCAAATGGGTTGGAAGGAAACTGCAATCTGCATACGGATCTCATGCATCTGTCTAGACCCTCAAACTGACTTGCACCCTCACTGGTTGAGCTACACACTCTGCAATGGATACTCCTTAAAAGTACAATGAAATACATGGATGGTATCTCTGATGGGCTAGGGTGTGTCTCTCAACACCAAAACCGATCAATAGTGGTGGTTTTCTCCAGAAATCCACAAAACAGTAAGTTCGGCTCTCCTCCACCTCTGGGAACTCTCAACATCAAATCATAACAATGCATAATGAATTAGGTTGCTTTACCCTTCCTTTATAGCTTCCCGAAACCCTAATTCATTTTATACCTTTTCCCTCCAAGTGACGTTTACTTTATTTTATTATTCCTTGATTAAATCACTTAATTAATTAATTAATTAACCATTTTACCTCTAAAACACGATTTATCCATCCTAATGGATTCTTCGACCACTGAAAGTCACTTCTCATCATCTTACCTTGTAGTTCTCTTCCTCTCGATTCCGATGAGCTATTACACTAAGAGGTTTCTCCAAGTAATATGCCCATTATGACCTTCTTAGTGAATTTAATTAAGATATGACCCATAATAACTCAAAATTACAGAAATCATCGGAATGAAATGAAACCAAAGCCCAACTGTGCGGAATGGATCCTGATGATGATCGATGCAAGTCAGGCCCAAATAAACTCCTAAATATCTCTTGAACTCTCTGTCAGCCCTATCTGGCTACTCGGGTAGGCATAACACTCTGAAATGTTGTAATGTTATAATGTCCCAAAATGGGGACATTACAGTCCTTCCTGTTGAAATATTGCTTGTCCTGAAGCAATAACTGAATCCAACTACATATGATACCGGGGTCCCATATCCACCTGTGTGACACAAGGTAGACTCCTCTCAAGATGTGGTCTCTCCAAGTTCTCACCACACATGACACCCACATGCTCTTGATGAGTAGAATGATCAATGGACAAAGAATCTCAGTCAACTCCCCAAGCAACCACTCTACTCGAAACTCAACTCGATCAAACGCTGAACTACTAAGCATTCCAATGCCTGGATCCCATATCAGAATGTGAACTACAATTCCCTGTGGAGTATAATTCTTTAAGATATCAACACCATGAGTCTCCTGCACATAAAAGATGGCCTTAACCCGAAATGGATCTATCCTACCAGACCATACCAAACTTAGCATGACCCCCACCAACTGAACATGTTGTTTCCATAGTGAGGTACTACACGACCTCAACTAATCACCAGTGAGTGACATGCTCTCCCCAATACTGAAACTCAATGGAAAATCAAAGTGACTTCCCCCTGCAAACGTCCGCTGGTCTCCATTAGTCAATGAAATGCCCATCCCTGTAATCCTAGGGTCCCATGCTAGTCTCTGATAGCGGCCATCATGTTGATGTTGATCTACTTTGATCATGACTGTCTTCTCAAAGTATCCATAATAGACCCTCCACGCATGGATCCTCATAAGATGAAACAAACTATTAACCCAATGGACTCCAGGATCCCATGTCAAATTTGGAAGCTCATCACTTCCAATCCCCACTAACTGTTGATGTGCCCTACTGGTAACTGTCGAAATTCATCCACCCTCATCCCAATGAGAGTCTGAATATGTAGCAACCTACAAGTTATCCTCTATCCAATGGACTAGGATACTCTCCATCACACCTAGGACCTCAATTGTCTTCCCCTGATGATCCACCCCTATCCTGTTGTATGCAATCAAGACACTTCTGTCAGGTGGTCTCATCCTACCAACTCTCCATGTCCTTTACCACTGTCTAGCACCCCCTATGCTGTTGTTATTGATAAAAGTGTCGATAAATTCTATCATAAATATCTGCACCCAACTGTAGGACTGGAAAGTATCATATGCTTTGGTCAATCCCCAGGATTGGACCAAAATCTCATCCACTAGCACCCATGGTGAATAATCACCTAAAATCCAACTATCGGGTACAACAATATATAACTCCACAAATTGTTGGTCAATCACTCTCCCTCCATCATCACTCAGATAGTTGTTGGTATTGTGAAGGTCATCTCCTAGAACTATGTGTTGCTGCAAGGGAGAGGAATCTCCATGCTTCACTAAGTGTGTCTCATCCCTGTCATCCAATGTGTCCCTATGAATCCCACTGTACATCTCTCTTATCATCATATGTCCAAGGTGTATTGTCAGATCAACCTCTGTGTGGATATCAACCAATCTTGGAACACAAATGAAAGCGTCCTTATGACTGCCCCTGGCTATGGAATCCTCATGTGTATTTGTATGACCGATTGTCTCAGACCTACCCATGAATGGTGGCCCCTACGACACCCATATATCCTCCAACAATGTAACTGAGGAACATATCTAAATCTCTTCCGAGATAGATATAGTGTATCTTTGACGAGTCTCCTCAAGGAGCTCATCTAATTTGGACTTTGATTCTTGAAGGGTTGTTTGTGTGCCTTCCAAGAATCCTCGTGTTCTCACCAACTCACGAGTGAGTCAGTCCACCTCAAGCTCCTTCAACCTCAGTTCCCTATGATACATCTCACCAATCTCCAATAGGTAATCTATGTCCATCAATAACTGCTGGTAGTCAGCCCTCATCACAGTCACTCTCTCCATGAGTGTATGGAAGTCATCAATGGAAAGTCCCCTATCTAAACTATCATGTGCCATCAAGGCCCTCCAACAATAACCTGCCACCAATGCATGTGTATCATCAATGCATCAAGTGGCTGCCATGATCATGTCCTCACTAACTCTCAATTGTCCCATCTAGTGTCGTGACTCCTGATCACAGTCCCGCTAAGTTTCTACCTCATGCCCCTCACTGTTAGTGTCAATAATGGAATCCCCAACAAGAAACTCCTCAAAATATAAGGCACTGAACTGCCCACTGTCCACCATGCTACTAAGTTGTCCTATAGGCCACTGCCCACCATCACCAACTGCTACCCCCAATCTGAATCGCATTGTATCCTATATGCACAGCTGTATCCTCCTGTGCGCTCACCCTATTAATATCATCTGCACCTAGATCCCATACAGATGTGTCCATACACATGCTATAGTCATCTCGACTCATAAGGAGTGCATCCTCATCACTGTAGATCAATATTGGGAGTAAGTGTCCCAACAAGCTGTTGGTCTCCACAACCTGGTCCATCAATGGAATCTCCAAGAGTGGTGACTCACTTTCCTCATACTGATAGGTATGTGTAAGTTCAACTATCTCCAAGCCATACCTCTCCTCCTCGGTATGCAGATCCATATGTTCCTTGTGTACAATCCCCACACAAGGCTCCTTTACCATATCATGAATGCTATTGATATCCTCACATGTCATGGCTAGCATAGGTGATTGAGAAGATGAAAAATGTGGCTCGCTCCTCATAGGAAACTCATCATCCTCCATCATGACTTCCTGGAAGCCATGTATACACCCATAGGTAGGTCACCCAACCTCCTAATCTCATCATGTCTAAGTGCCAACACATATGAAGCCTCACAAGTGTCACCACTATGATGAAGTATTGAATCCTCAACATTTCCCGATGGGGAAGATAAAGGACATGCGCTATCATCCTATCCATCCAACTGCCCCTCAAATGCGCAAGAGTCACTATCCTCCATCTCAGTCATCTGGTTGAGCTTGTAATGCATGTCTAGCTTTTGTACCCCAGCTCTGTTAGTGAATTTGGATGACCCGTCAAAAGAAGGTATGGTGAGTTTACCAACTTTCCGGATGAAATCTATGTTATTCCCCTATTGTTGTTGTTGTCCTCCTCTCTGAGGTTCTCTGGGATGGTCCATGCCCCTAATTCCACAGTACTCGACCAATGTCATGTCATGATGAAAGGACCCAACACTGCATACTCCCTCTTGTACTCTGCAAAGTCTTCCACCTGAGTGGGCAGCCTGTGTGCTAACGATTATTGTGCTGTTTCTGGTGGTGCCCTCTGAAAACTAGGGAACCATGGTCTGGGAATCCTACTCAAAGATGTGTATGTGTGAGTAGGTGTCTGGGGTCTACTGCCTTCCCCCAAGTTCCCCTGTCCTACATGTGGGGCTTGTGTGCCTGGAATGTCCATCATAGCCAATCCCTCAGCCACCTGAGCCAAGGAATGAGACATAGTCCGCTGAATAACTAACATATCACTGATAATCTACATGAAGGCTGCCTCTAGTTCCATGGGGACCTTACCAGTGCCCTAAGGCCTCTGATATATGTCTCCCCACATCCTCTTTTCCTTCTGGTTCACTCGCTGAAATAATCGACTTTAGTCATAGGCTAGAAGGACTAAATCTCTAATACCACTGAAATATCCCTGATCTCACTAATCGATATATTTTATATTGATCTATTACTTTGTCTTGCAGATCTCATACACTGGGGGCTTCTGGATGCATTTCAGTTGTATGTTTGAGATCTTGATGGTTATTGCATATGCATGTGGGTTATTGCATGTGCATGTTGCATATTTATGGTTTAAACAACATATAAAGGATGCATGCAGAAGTAAAGAACATCAACTACCCAATATCATGTATAATACGGTTCGAGCATGGAAAAACAATAGCCTACTGGAAATATAGAATATAAACATCATCCAAATCTCATGGATAAGTACTGGAATACAATCAAATAACATAAAAATACCCGTGATCAGAAGATGATAGAAGATCTGATGCATGCATAGATAGATCGACGAAAATATGCGATTCCAGTGAAGTATGGTAACCCCTACCACCTGGAAAATTCATCTGAAAGTTTAGACAGTCAGAATATGCTAGAAACTGCTCCAAAAGAAGCGCCCTGGCCTCTAGACTAAAATGGGTGAGTGTCGGATCTCGAATATGGTCTCTAAGGCACTGGATCCAAACCCCTGGGGGGTTTTCACACCTCCTAGAGCACTGGATGCGCCCCAAAGGATTCCACCAATGGAATTTGCTACTATATGGCTCAAAACAATCGTCTCACCAAATAAGGAAATGGGTCAGAAGGATTTTTCCGAATCTTCTCTAAAACTTTGCATGCAACACCAATCGTTTGTCTGGAAGAGTTGCACCCTAAATGGTTGAATGAGTTGATCTGCAAGATTCCACTATCAGAATCTGATGATATATGGCTCAATAGAAGCACCCTGGCTGGATCCCAAATGTGTTGGAAGGAAACTGCAATCTGGATACGGATCTCGTACAGCTCTCCAAACCCTCAAACTAACTTGCACCCTCACTGGCTAAGTTGCGCACTCTACAATGGATACTCCTGAAAAGTATGGTGAAATACCTGGATGGTATCTATGATGGGCTAGGGTGTGTCTCTCAACACCGAAACAGATCAATAGTTGTGGTTTCCTCCAGAAATCCACAAAATAGTAAGGTCGACTCTCCTCCTCCTCTGGAAACTCTCAACATCAAATCATAACAATGCATAATGAATTAGGTTTCTTTACCCTTCCTTTATAGCTTCCTGAAACCCTAATTCATTGTTGACCTTTTCCCTCCAAGTGATGTTTACTTTATTTTATTATTCCTTGATTAAATCACTTAATTAATTAATTAATTAACCATTTTACCTCTAAAAAGTGATTTATCCATGTTGATGGCTACTCCAGCCACTGAAAGTCACTTGTCATCATCTTATCTTGTAGTGCTCTTCCTCCCGATTCCGATGAGCTATTACACTAAGAGGTTTCTTAAAGTAATATGCCCATTATGACCTTCTTAGTGAATTTAATTAAGATATGACCCATAATATCTCAAAATTACGGAAATCATCGGAATGCAACGAAACCAAAGCCCAGCTGTGTGGAATGGATCCTGATGATGATTGATGCAAGTTGGGCCCAGATAAACTCCTGAATATCTCTCGAACTCTCTTTCACCCCTATCTGGCTACTCGGTTAGGCATAACACTTTGAAATGTTGTAATGTTATAATGTCCCAAAATGGGGACATTATAGCCTCCCACCTAATCCAACTGGATTATTTTGGAAGTTTTCATTTCAATACATCTTTCTGTACTTTCAGGGATGTTTTGGGGACCTAAAAAATTTATTTTGGCTTTCCAAAGTAACATTATATATGGAGTCATATTTTCATGACATATTGTGTATTTCTCGAAAAGAACTTTCCAACAGGCTATCATGCACCTAAAATGGAGGTCGTATGCAAACTTTACAACCCCAGGAAGTTGAGGTACCAACTTACCCATCAAGGCCCACATAACTTTTAGAGTTTCATCTCCTAGAGTCGGGTTTTTGGATATCTAGGGTTTTGGAATTCATGAGTAATGTTAAAAATTCCTCTGGAGCCTTATTTTAATCATTCCTCTCAGATGGATGCGCATAGTAGCCACATCTCTTCTCATAGATAAAACCACCATTCGAAAAAGTTGTTTTAAGTTCTTCATTTTTACAGTTTCAACCTCACTGGCTGAGCTGCACACTCTGTAATGGATACTACTGAAAAGTACAATGAAATACCTGGATGGTATCTCCGATGGGCTAGGGTGTGCCTCTCAACACCGAAACCGATCAATAGTGGTTGTTTCCTCCAGAAATCCACAAAACAGTAAGGTCGGCTCTCCTCCTCCTCTGGGAACTCTCAACATCAAATCATAATAATGCATAATGAATTAGGTTGCTTTACCCTTCCTTTATAGCTTCCCGAAACCCTAATTTGTTTTATACCTTTTCCTTCCAAGTGACGTTTACTTTATTTTATTATTCCTTGACTAAATCACTTAATTAATTAATTAATTAACCATTTTACCTCTAAAAAGTGATTTATCCATCCTAATGGCTTCTTCGACCACTGAAAGTCACTTCTCATCATCTTACCTTGTAGTTCTCTTCCTCCCGATCTTGATGATCTATTACACTAAGAGGTTTCACCAAGTAATATGCCCATTATGACCTTCTTAGTGAATTTAATTAAGATATGACCTATAATAACTCAAAATTATAGAAATCATCGGAATGCAATGAAACCAAAGCCCAACTATGAGGAATGGATCCTGATGATGATCGATGCAAGTCAGGCCCAAATAAACTCCGAAATATCTCCTGAACTCTCTGTCACCCCTATCTGGCTACTCGGGTAGGCATAACACTCTGAAATGTTGTAATGTTATAATGTCCCAAAATGGGGACTTTACAGTCCTTCCTGCTGAAATATTGCTTGTCCTGAAGCAATAACTGAATCCAACTACATATGATACCAGGGTCCCATATCCACCTATGTGACACAAGGTAGACTCCCCTCAAGATGTGGTCTCTCCAAGTGCTCACCACACATGACACCCACATGCTCTTGATGAGTAGAATGATCAATGGCCAAAGAATCTTAGTCAACTCCCCAAGAAACCACTATACTTGAAACTCAACTTGATCAAACGCTGAACTACCAAGCACTCCAATGCCTGGATCCCATATCAGGATGTGAATTGCAATGCCCTGTGGAGTATAATTCTTTAACATATCAACACCATGAGTCTCCTGCACATAAGTGATGGCCTTAACCTGAAATGGGTCTATCCTACCAGACCATACCAAACTTAGCATGAACCCCACCGACTGAACATGTTGTTGCCATAGTGAGGTACTACAAGACCTCAACTAATCACCAGCAAGTGACATGCTCTCCCCAATACTGAAACTCAATTTAAAATCAAAGTGACTTCCCCCTGCAAACGTCTGCTGGTATCCATCAGTCAATGAAATGCCTAGACCTGTAATCCCAGGGTCCCATGCTAGTCTCTGATAGGGACCATCATGCTGATGTTTCTCTACTCTGATCATGACTGTCTGCTCAAAGTATCCATACTCGGCCCTCCACGCATGGATCCTCATAAGATGAAACAAACTATCGACCCAATGGACTCCAGGATCCCATGTCAAATTTGGAATCTCATCACTTCCAATCCCCACTAATTGTTGATGTGCCCTACAGTTAACTATCGAAATCCATCCAACCTCATCCCAATCAGAGTCTGAATATGTAGCAACCTCTGAGTTATCCTCTATCCCATGGCCTAGGATACTCCCCATCACACCTAGAACCTCAAATGTCTTCCCCTGATGATCCACCCCTATCCTGTTGTATGCAATAAAGACACTCCTGTCAGGTGGTCTCAGCCTACCAACTCTCCATGTCCCCTGCCACTGTCTAGCACCCCCTATGTTGTTGCTAATGATAAAAGTGTTGAGAAAGTCTATCATAAATATCTACACCCAACTATAGGACTGGAAAGTATTATATGCTTTGGTCAATCCCCAGGATTGGACCAAAATCTCATCCACTAGCACCCATGGTGAATAATCACCTAAACTCCAACTATCGAGTACAACAGTATATAAATCCACAAACTGTTGTTCAATCACTCTCCCTCCATCATCACTTAGATAGTTGTTTCTATTGTGAAGGTGATCTCCCAGAACTATGTGTTGCTGCAAGGGAGAGGAATCTCCATGCTCCACTAAGTGTGTCTCCTCCCTGTCATCCAATGTGTCCCCATGAATCCCACTGTACATCTCTCTCATCATCATATGTCCAAGGTGTACTATTAGATCAACCTCTGTGTGGATATCAACCAATCCTGGAACACAAATGAAAGCATCCTCATAACTACCCCTGGCTCTGGAATCCTCATGTGTATGTGTATGTGTATGATCGATTGTCTCAGAACTACCCATGAATGGTGGCCCCTGCGACACCCAGATATCCTCCAATAATGTAACTGAGGAACATATCTAAATCTCTTCCGAGATAGATATAGTGTATCTCTGATGAGTCTCCTCAAGGAGCTCATCTAATCTGGACTTTGATTCTTGAAGGGTTGTTTGTGTGCCTTC
Source organism: Picea engelmannii (assembly GCA_009831015.1). Taxonomy (NCBI): domain Eukaryota; kingdom Viridiplantae; phylum Streptophyta; class Pinopsida; order Pinales; family Pinaceae; genus Picea; species Picea engelmannii. The sequence continues at coordinate 690,570 of ML776558.1, read as the reverse complement.
CAAGAATCCTCGTGTGCTCACCAACTCACGAGTGAGTCGTTCCACCTCAATCTCCTTCTCCCTCAGTTCCCTATGATACATCTCACCAATCTCCAATGGGTAATCTATGTCCATCAATAACTGCTGGTAGTCAACCCTCATCACAGTCACTCTCTCGATGAGTGTATGGAAGTCATCAATGGTAAGTCCCCTATCTAAACTATCATGTTCCATCAAGGCCCTCCAACAATAACCTGCCACCATTGCATGTGTATCATCAATGCATCAATTGGATGCCATGATCATGTCCTCACTGACTCTCAATTGTCCCATCTAGTGTCGTGACTCCTGATCATAGACCCACTAAGTTTCTACCTCATGCCCCTCACTGTTAGTGTCAATAATGGAATCCCCAACAAGAAACTCCTCAAAATATAAGGCACTAAACTGCCCATTGTCCACCATGCTACTAAGTCGTCCTGTAGGCCACTACCCACCATCATCAACTGCTACCCCTAATATTAATCACACTGTATCCTATATGCGTAGCTGTATCCTCCTGTACTTTCACCCTATTAATATCATTTGCACCTGGATCCCATACAGATGTGTCCATATACATGCTATAGTCATCTTGACTAATAAGGAGCGTATCCTCATCATTGTAGATCGATCTTGGGAGTAAGTGTCCCAACAAGCTGTTGGTCTCCACAACCTAGTCCATCAATGGAATCTCCAAGAGTGGTGATTCACTCTCCTCATACTGATAGGTATGTGTAAGTTCAACTATCTCCAAGCCATACCTCTCCCCCTGGGTATGCAGATCCATATGTTCCTTGTTTACAATCCCCACACAAGGCTCCTTTACCATATCATGAATGCTATTGATATCCTCATGTGTCGTGGCTAGCATAGGTGATTGAGAAGATGAAAAATGTGGCTCGCTCCTCATAGGAAACTCATCATCCTCCATACATGCCTTCCTGGAAGCCATGTCTACACCCATAGGTAGGTCATCCAACCTCCTAATCTCATCATGTCTAAGTGCCAACACATATGAAGCGTCACAAGTGTCACCACTATGATGAAGCATTGAATCCTCAACATTGCCTGGAGGGGATGATAAAGGACATGCACTATCATCCTATCCATCCAATTGTCCCTCAAATGCACAAGAGTCACTAGTCGTCGTTTCGGTCATCTGGTTGAGCTTGTAGTACATGTCTAGCTTTTGTACCCCATCTCTGTCAGTGCATTTGGATGATCCATAAAAAGAAGGTATGGTGAGTTTACCAACTTTCTAGATGAAATCTATGTTATTCCCTTATTGTTGTTGTTTTCCTCCTCTCTGAGGTTCTCTGGGATGGGCCATGCCCCTAAGTCCATAGTACTTGACCAGTGTCATGTCATGATGAAAGTCAGGACCCAACACTGCATACTCCCTCTTGTACTCTGCAAAGTCTTCCACCTGAGTGGGCAGCCTGTGTGCTAATGACTGTTGTGCTATTGCTGGTGGTGCCCTTTGAAAACTAGGGAACCATGGTCTGGGAATCCTACTCGAAGATGTGTATGTGAGAGTAGATGTCTGGGGTCTACTGCCTTCCCTTGAGTTCCCCTATGCTACATGTGGGGCTCGTGTGCCTGGAATGTCCATCATAGCCAATCCCTCAGCCACATGAGCCAAGGACTGAGACATAGTCCACTGACTAACTAACACATAACTGATAACCTGCATGAAGGCTGCCTCTGGTTCCATGGGGGCCTTACCATTTCCCTAAGGCCTCTGATATTTGTCTCCCCACATCCTCTTTTCATTCTGGGTCACTCATTGAACTCATCGACTTTAGTCATAGGCTGGAAGGACTAAAGCTCTGATACCACTGAAATATCTCTGATCCTGCTGATCGAGATATTTTATATTGATCTATTACTCTGTCTTGTAGATCTCATACACTGGGGGTTTCTAGATGCGTTTCAATTGTATGTTTACGGTATTGATGGTTATTGCATGTGCATGTGGGTTATTGCATGTGCATCTGGGTTATTACATGTGCATGTTGCATACTTATGGTTTAAACAACATATAAAGGATGAAGGAAAAAGTAAAGAACATCAACTGCCCAATATCATGTATAATACGGTTCGAGCATGAAAATACAATAGCCTACTGGAAATATAGAATATAAATCTCATCCAAATCTCATGGATAAGTACTGGAATAAAATCAAATAACATAAAAATACCCGTGATCAAAAGATGATAGAAGATCTGATGCATGCATAGATAGATTGACAAAAATATGCGATTCCGGTGAAGTATGGTAACCGCTACCACCTAGAAAACTCGTTTGAAAGTTCAGACTGTCGGAATATGCTAGAAACTGCTCCAAAAGAAGCGCCCTGGCCTCTAGACTAAAATGAGTGAGTGCCAGATCTTGAATCTGGTCTCTAAGGCACTAGATCTAGACCCCTAGGGGGTTTTCACACCTCCTAGAGCACTGGATGCACCCCAAAGGATTCCACCAATGGAATCTGCTACTATATGGCTCAAAACGATCGTCTCGCAAAATAAGGAAATGGGTCGGAAGGATTTTTCTGGATCTTCTCTGAAACTTTGCATGCAACACCAAATGTCTGTCTGGAAGAGTTACACCATAAATGGCTGAATGAGTTGATATGAAAGATTCCACTGTCAGAATCTGATGATATATGGCTCAATAGAATCACCCTGGTTGGATCCCAAATGGGTTGGAAGGAAACTGCAATCTGGATACAGATCTCGTACAGCTCTCCAAACCCTCAAACTAACTTGCACCCTCACTGGCTGAGTTGCACACTCTGCAATGGATACTCCTGAAAAGTACGATGAAATACCTGGATGGTATCTCCGATGGGCTAGGGTGTGTCTCTCAACACCGAAACTGATCAATAGTTGTGGTTTCCTCCAGAAATCCACAAAATAGTAAGGTTGACTCTCCTCCTCCTCTGGGAACTCTCAACATCAAATCATAACAATCCATAATGAATTAGGTTTCTTTACCCTTCCTTTATAGCTTCCTGAAACCCTAATTCATTGTTGACCTTTTCCCTCCAATTGATGTTTACTTTATTTTATTATTCCTTGATTAAATCACTTAATTAATTAATTAACCATTTTACGTCTAAAAAGTGATTTATCCATCGTGATGGCTTCTCCAGCCACTGAAATTCACTTCTCATCATCTTATCTTGTAGCGCTCTTCCTCCTGATTCTGATGAGCTATTACACTAAGAGGTTTCTCCAAGTAATATGCCCATTATGACCTTATTAGTGAATTTAATTAAGATATGACCCATAATAACTCAAAATTACAGAAATTGTCGGAATGCAACAAAACCAAAGCCCAGCTATGCAGAATGGATCCTGATGATGATTAATGCAAGTCTGGCCCAAATAAACTTTTCAATATCTCCCAAACTCTCTTTCACCCCTATCTGGCTACTCGGGTAGGCATAACACTTTGGAATGTTGTAATGTTACAATGTCCCAAAATGGGGACATTATAACCTCCCACCTAATCCAACTGGATTATTTTGGAAGTTTTCATGTCAATACATCTTTCTGTACTTTCAGGGATGTTTTGGGGACCTAAACAATTTTTTTTGGATTTCCAAAGTCACATTATATATGGAGTTATATTTTCATGACATACTATGTATTTCTCGAAAATAACTTTCCAATGAGCTATCATGAACCTAAAACGGAGGTCGTATGCAAACTTTACAACCCCAGGAAGTTGAGGTACCAACTTACCCATCAGGGCCCACATAACTTTTAGAGTTTCATCTCCTAGAGTCAGGTTTTTGGATATCTAGGGTTTTGGAATTCATGAGTAATGTTAAAAATTCCTCTGGAGCCTTATTTTAATCATTCCTCTCAGACGGATGCGCATAGTAGCCACATATCTTCTCATAGATAAAAACCACCATTCGAGAAAGTTGTTTTAAGTTCTGCATTTTTACAGTTTCAACCTATTTTATTTATTCAATAAAAGTTATTGTTCATTGTATATATGTTGTTGTTCTCCGTATCTCTATGTTATTGTATTCAATCTATTATTTATTTCATTCTGCTCATAAATCCGAATCAGTGGTATCCGAGCGGTATGTTATTTGTTTATTTTTTTCGTGCATGTCCTTAACAAGATATGGGAACAAGAAGTTGGGACTCGAACCAGTCGATCCTTTGCAAGATAAATCGCAGAGAGACTGAACAAAACTCATGGGGGACAAGAAGAAAGATGATGGAGTAGGAAATCCTTTTAAACTATTGCTCGAGGAAACCCTTGCGTGAAAAAGGAACAAAATGATGGACAACTTTGGACAGATCCTTCAACGGCTTCCCACAGGAGACACATATTCATCAAGCAACCATGCAACCCCCTTCAAGGTACAAGTAAATTTTGATATTCCATTATTTGAAGGACCGATAGATGAAAATGATGTAGATAAATGGATGAATCAGATCGAAGGGTATTTTTCATTCCACAATTTTTCCGATAGGGAAAAAATTACTTTTGTACTCCTCAAGGCCATCACCCATGTTAAGGATTCATGGGATACTTACTATGAGAAAAGGGCCATAGAGGAATATGAAATATTTGCGTCTCCTCAACATGGAATTCATTCAGGGATGCCATTAAGGAAAAATACTACCCTATTGGAAGCTATGAAGACCAATACAAAATATGGACCACCCTGCATTAGGAAAGGGACCAAACAATACTAGATTTGACCAATATTTTCCATACCCTACACACCAAATTGGGTATCAAATATTCTCAACGAAATCTCGTTCTCCAATACCATGGTTGTCTACATAATCACATTCAAATAGAAATAGATTTTTTGGACATCACATCATTAGGTATGGCTTATAGATATGCTATCAATATTGAGCAGAAATTTAAGCAGAAGAGGAGAGAGTTTGGATCTGCAAACTCCTCACAGTTGAAGTAGGGAAAAGGTGGCCCCAACTAAAAAAAAAGGGACAGAGAAAATATGGTAAGAAAAATATTCCAAGCTGCAAAAAAATAAGGGTAGTGAGAAGGTAAAGAAGGACACGGGAAAGTCCATAAAATCTCTTGGCACAACACCAAAGAATGTCGTTGCAAGCAATCACTGGTGGTCAATTTGAAATCTTCTGAATCAGAGGAATATTATGAATCTGAAAAAAATCTAGAAGGAGGGAAGTGGATTATCAATTTTGAATGCAGCGCCACTGTTGCTACCACCAAATTCCAGCCAAGCGAACCAAAAGAACCAGAGGAAGGGGAACACCTCTTTCACTCAAAGATGTGGGTAAAGGAAGCTCTGTTTCATTTCATTGTTGATAGAAATAGTGAGAAGAACATGATCTTAGAAGAGGATATCAAGAGGTTGGACATGTCGATAAAAATGCACGCGCAACCCTACACCATCGGCTGGCTTCTCCAAGGAAGAGATCTTCGCATCAGCCAACAATGCCATCTTCCCTATGACATCAAGCCCTTCAAATATGAGGTATTGTGTGATGTTTCTCCCCTTTAAGTTTGTGATGTTATTTTAGGAAAACCATATTTGTGGAAGCGGCATGTTGTGTATGAGTCTAGATCCCGCAGTGTTATTTTACTTTGGGTAGACAGTTGTACAGGATATCAGAGGTAGCACTACCTACCACTATTTATTCAATATTTTCTAAGCAATGCAGTAAGGTCATTTAAAAGACTGGGAATTTCATCTTCTTTTTGATCCGTTCTCACAGTAAGAAGAAGGTCCCCACCACATTCATGACCTCTACACAAAGCCTCTCTTTACAGCAAAAGAAAGTGGGTGGAACTGTGGAAGAGTACAGAGACATATTCTCCTTACCCACTGGGGTACTGATGCACTTCCAAGTCAAGAATCCAATTGATCTAACCCTCTTTGCACCTTTGCCTAATGTACCCATTTATCATTTCTCGCTAATGGAAAATTATGAAATCAAGCATCAGATCCAAGAGCTTCTTCAAAAGAGGCACATCAGACCCAACTCCTCCCCTTTTGGAAGTATGATTGTACTGGTGCATAAGAAATACGGGAACTGGCAGCTTTGCATTGATTACAGAGCATTAAACAAAATCGTAGTCAGGAACCGATACCCAATTCTCTGAATTGATGACCTACTTAACCAGGTTAAGGGGGCCAAGTTCTTCAGCAAGATTGACCAAAATTTTGGCTACCACCAGGTTCCCATCGAATTGACTGATGTATGGAAGACAACTTTAAAATATAAATAAGGTCTCTTCGAATTGTTGGTCAAGTCCTTTCGCCTAACAAATGCACCAACAACTTTCATGAGGTTGATGGATGATGTATTGAGACCCTTCACCAACTATTTTGTGGCGATATATCTGGATGACATCCTTATCTTCAACAGAACTTGGTAGGAGCACATGCAACATATTTGTTGGTGCAATTATATGCATAATATATTACCAAACATAAATTATCAACCAAGATTCGTAATCAGTAGAGTTGTTGCACTATATGTGCCGATAAAAGATAGGTTTCTATGTCTATTTAGTATAGATTAGATAAGAAAACCATTTAGAAACCAACACACCCTTAAATATAACAATCTTCACACAACTCTAAAGATGGAAAACAAAACTCATAAACAAGCAAAAGCTCTTTCTTAGGTGATGGACATGTTCATTGATGGCTCATGAAAAGAAAAGATGAACTTTTATTCTATCTTCTGAAACAATTAAACTAACATGTAGGATGCTCCATTAAAGCTCATGTATGGTGAAATATGGATATCCAACTCTTCTTGCATTACCACACTTTGCAACAAATTCGAATAGTGAAATCAAACAAAATAACATGAAATCAAAATAACAAGTACATGAAATAAAAATCTACACTAACAATTTACAATAAGCTTACCAAGATGGATCGGTGGTCCTTGCCGATTCCAACATGAAAGATTCATATCACCAGATGCTAACTTCTATGAGACACAAGATCACTGAACTCAAACTTGCATTAATCTTCAACATGTAGGTTTACAAAAGGAGTCTCTTCATGAATCCAATCTACATCATAACAATTCTCCGCAAGAACCTATCTCATAACAATTCCCTTAATCTACAGAATAATGAATCCTCTTTTCAATCTACATAATAATGATTCTCATCCAAATCTACATAATAATGATTCTCATCTCCTCAATCTACATAATAATTATTCTCTTCCCTCAATCTATATAATAATGATTCTCTTCCTCCTCATGAAGAGAAGGCACTCTCTTTTATACATGAGATCTTTGAAAAGGAGATAAACATCTCATAATTACAGATCCACTTTTCTCTCAACCCATTTCCCTTTGTTACAAAATATAATCCCTTCAAATCCTCACACATATCTCTCATATATCTTGGATAAGATATGACAACCAAATCTCCATGTTCTTCTCCTTGGATTAGGATTGAATTATCTCCTCAAATCTTGAAATGGTTGAGGAAGTATTCGATCAGTCTTTTGAATTAATCCTTCACATATTCCTACACATGATAAAGCTCACACATTTTTGAGATATATGAAAACATGTCAATTTTCTAATATTTAATCACAAATTCCCTTTTAATACTAAAATAAATGATTTGGAAAATAATAAGGTTTTACCCATATTTAATTATGAAAATGGTATCATGAAAGGTTAATGAGGTGATGAAATGTGAAGACCGATGAAGGGAAATGTGGATAGAAAGATGACATTTTTGAGTCCCAACAATATTAAATAGGTTTTGAGCACTCTAAGGCAACACAAGCTATATGGCAACTTGGAAAAATGATCCTTTGGCATGAACATGGTCCAATACTTGGGCTACATTGTTGATGAACATGGGGTATATGTGGATCCAACTAATATCCAAGTCATCCATGACTGGCCATCCTCGACCACACAAACCAAGCTTCAAAGATTCTTGGGACTTGCCAACTTCTACCAATGGTTCATGTTTGGATTATCCCATATTGCATGGGCCCTCAACCAAGTGACCAAGGGAGGTGGCAAGGAAAAATTCACACCGGGGAAGAAAAAACAATGAGGATTTGATGATCTGAAGCATCGCTTGTGCTTAGCTCTAGTACTCTCCTTATCCGACCTGCAACAATTGTTCGAGATTGATATTGATGCATATGACTATGATGTAGTCACAATTCTCACTCAACACGGTCATCTAGTAGCATACCATAGTGATACACTCTCAGATACTCTATGGAAATACCCCACCTATTATAAGGAAATTTATTCCATTGTAAAATCCTATCGTCAATAGAAACATTACATTTAAGGAAAGGAGACAATCATCCACACTGATCGCAAGCCTCTACAGTTCATACAGACACAAGGGAAGTTGTAGAATGACCGCCATCAGAAGTGGTTAACATACATGCAGTAGTTCCATATCAACATCAAGTATAAGACAAGGAGCATGAATCTTGTTGTTGACTGCCTCAGTCAACCTCTTGTGGTTTCACTCACCACCGTGCTCCATTCCTGTGGGCATGAGGCATATTAGTGGCCCTAAATTTATCAGTAATATCCTGACTTCGCTACCACCTATCAGCTCTTGGGTACAGGTGCGAATGTCACCGATTTTCACATTTAGGACAAACTATTATGCAATATGGGACACCTCTGTGTTCCTGCAAGAGAGTGTGAAAATATGATTTGTGAGGCTCAATACAGCCAGATGACGGGACATTTTGACATGGAGAAAACTATGGTCATTCTATAGGAAAAAATATATTGGCCAAAAGTTCGATAGGACGTCAGCAAGTATCTCAGATCTTGCACTGCTTGTGCCATTTTCAAACCAACCATCAAGAAGCAAGTCTTATATACCCCTCTCCTACTCTTAAGAGGCCTTGGGAATCCATCTTGATGGATTACATGTATGACATTCCATCTACCAAGCAAGGAAATGATTACGTATTTGTGGTGGTTGATCGGTTCTCAAAGATGTCCATTCTCACAGCTTGCAAGAAGAGTGTCACATAGACATATACTGCTAAGATATTCTTCAAACAATTGTGGGTCCATTTTGATATACCATAGATAATCATCTCTTATTGGGACAAGAGGTTCCTTATCACATTTTGGTCGAGTCTCTGGTCACTGTTGGACACCAAGATAACTAAATACACTACCTTCCACCCTCAAACCGATGGCCATATAGAGGTCGTCAATCAGATGATTGTGCACATATTGCACATGTATAACTCCAATCATTTGTGTACATGTGATGATATTCTTCCCTATGTTCAACAAAAATACAACATAGATCTCCATAGCTCCACCAAACATATCCCATTTCAAGTGGGGTTGGGATTCCAACTGTTGGGTCCCATTGATGTTGCACTACCTCTTGCAACCACACATACAAAATCTTCCCATATTTAGTCTAAGGTTGACAAGGTCACTAGATTCATTGAGTGGATTCGACACATCTTCCAATAGGTCCATGAGATTTTGCAGAATGCCAATGCTAAGTACAAGCAACACCATGATCAACACCGGGTACAACACAGGTTTGAGGTGGGAGAAAAGGTCTAGTTACATTTGAAGAAAGAACACCTTACAAGGCCCCCTAGGAATCTCTGTCCACTTCACTATTGGCCTTACACTATGACCAAGGCTATCAAATAATGTTCTTTTGAGCTCAACACTCCCCCCTTTCTTGGATTACACCTAGTGTTCAATGTGGACCTCCTCCAACCATATTTTCCACCATTATTGGACACCTCGGAGATTGAAGAACAGTTGAAACCAAAAAATCTCAACCTTTATTGCATGGAACAAGAATCCACTTATCAGATAGTGTACACATAGGTCAAGGGCACTCACCAGTAGGGGATCCAACTTTATCAGGTTGCCAAGGAAGGGAAACTTCTGCACCAAGGAAAATGGCTCTCCAAGGGCCAAATTCAACAGAAATTTCCTCACCTAATGGGTGCACTCAATGAAATGGAGACCATTTCTTCCTAAGGGGGTAGGTCTGATCCAAGTGGATATTGGTGGCCACCCACCTATTCCAACTAGATCCTTTTGACAGTTTTAGTTCATCACGTTCCTCTGTAATTATTTGTAATTGTGGGTTCTACACTTTCGAGAATGTCTAAATCCCTACACATATTTCAGGTGGAGATTTGTGGCCACCCACCTAATCCAACTAGATTATATTGGAAGTTTTCATGTCAGTATATCTTTATGTACTTCCAGGGCCATTTTGGGGCCATAAACATTGTTTTTTTGGCTTGCCACAGTCAAACTATAAACCGAGTTAGATTTTGATGGCATAATGTGTATTTCTCAAAAATACCTTTCCAACGGGATATCACATGCCTAAAACAGAGGTCGTATGCAAAATTTACGACCCCAGGAAGTTGAGGTACCAACTTACCCATCGGGGCCCACATAAATTTTGGCATTTCATCTCTTAGGGTTAGGTTTTTGTATGTCTAAGGTTTTGCAATTCATGAGTAATGTTAAAAAGGCCTCTGGAGCCTCATTCTAATCATTATGCTCAGAATAATGCGTGTAGAAGCCACATATATTCTAAGAGATAGCTACCACCATTCGAGAAAGTTTTTTTTAGTTATGAAGTTTTACAGTTTCAACCTATTTTATTTATTCAATAAAAGTTATTGTTCACTGGATATCTGTTGTTGTTCTTCGTATCTATGTGTTATTGTATTCAATGTGTTATTTATTTTGTTCCTCTCCTAAATATGTATCAATGAAGGTTGAATGAAACTAGGAACTCATATGGGTCCACTCAATTATATACCTTGTTATTTCCTCCTGAATGTAATAGCTTCTTAGGACCATGTCCATTTTATGGAAAAAATGATGGACCCATTGGGCTCGAGAGATGTTCTTAGAGGTCTAGTCTCGTTCACATAAATAAATGTGTTCTTGAGGATCCTTAGTGTCCTTGTATCAATTGACTAGTTCGAAGTCATTGATGGGATGGAATCAAACATTTATGAACTCATATACCTATTCCCAACTCTGAATATTCAGGTGGTGTGTCGTCCACAACCGCTTAGGTGTAACGCCCTAGTTTTTGAACCCTGTATTAAATATTATATTTTGTTAAGTTATGAAAGGACAAAGTTCCTAGGAAATCAAATGTTTTGATCATTATTAATAATAAATACATCATTGGCTTCTGGACAAACAAGGACAAGCATTATAGAGGGCTATGATTCCACAAGAGAGGGGGCTTGAGGGGATAAGTGTTTATTTCATATTTTTTTATCTACCCATTATTGTCTTAATGTATAATAACAATTACACGAGATTCTTTGGGGGAAGGCCAAGTGGTTCCTTAATTCCAAGAGTTACATAAACCTGTCCTTGGTTTGTTTGGGGCTTCTCACTCCCACTCCTGTTTTGGTTCTTCTACTGGTTTTTTCTCTTCTCCCATTCACTCACTCACTCATTGTTCAAGAAATTTCCTTACCATTTCATTCATCAATTTCGTTCACTCTTTGTATGGTTCATTCCACCACCCTCTCATATTTCCTCATTCATGTCTTTTCTTGGGAAAGAAAAAATAATTGTTGAAGAGAAAACATGGTACTATTGGTTGTAGAGACTGTTGTTGTAATCCATCCATGAATCAACACCTGCATGTTTCATATGCATTCTTCTGTGCTTAGTTTTTCTCACAACTGTGAGTCATGAGAGTCCCATCATGGATAATCTGGACCAACTGCACTGGAGCCCTGGAAGGAGATGAACAACTTGAGGGACTGTGTCGCAGAGAAGGGGGTCCATTCTCTAGGGTTGTGTAGGCTGGGTAGAACAAAGTTGGGTACTTGGATTGTTGTGGGTGCTAAGAAGGCTATGAGATATTGAGCGCTGACTGGTTTGGGAAGCCGAGTCACACTCTGGAACCATCCTTCTGGATTCATGGCCCTGGCTCGGGGGTGACACTACTGTTGAGACTTGGAACATTAATGTCTATGGTTGGGTGGAATGTCCTTGGTATGAAACCAATTGGTGTCTTGTTTTTAGAAAAGATAAGTGATCTATGTTATGGTTATTTACCTGTTTATGATTTATTCCACTATGTATTTATTTATCGTTCAATTCAATATTTAGAATATGTATGCTTGTTGGCTATTGTTGTGCATGGATTAGTTTATGTTGTGGCATGAATATTTATTTCCACATGTGGTTTTCACATATCTTAATTAACTTAGAGGTGATTCTAATTGAGAAAACTCACTCTGAAGTGAGTCTCTAGACTGCAGCGTGTCTCACCTGTAGGTGGTTGGGTGTGTTACAATCGGATTAATTGGCATAGCTCAACCTTTGGGTGGTTGGGTACATTACAGATTGGTATCATAGCTTCTAGTTGAAACACTAGGCCAAAATGGGCTGGATATATTAGAAAATATCTTGTGGTTGAGATCAATTTATGACCTTGAAGTCATAAATCTCAGGAGGAATGGCATTGCAGAGTCCTCACAGAAGCTAGAAATTATGAGATCCTTAGTAAGGCATTGAAGGATCCTGACCACCCCTTTCGAATTCAGGAACGATCGCCACCGTGGGATCAAGAGAGATATGGACCGTTGGATCAGAGGGTAGGTGAACATGGGTCATATGATGGAGGAAAATAGGAGGTTGGGGTAAGAATTAAGTCCCATTCATCAGATTTGGCTGATCGATTGCCAACCATCAATTGAAGCCAAGAAGGGAAGGAAGGACTTTATAACTTCACATCTTCGATGATATTGGTAGGTAGGCAATGCCTGAGCTGCCGAAGGACAGAGTCATGAAGCCCTGGCAGCCTTCTGATTTGATGGGAGGCATGCAAGGATATTCATCGTTGTTTGTGGTCATTCGACATTGATCACTTCAAGATTTTTCACTTCGGGAGTTTTAAACTTTGATGAATTATTATATCCCGAAGTCCTGGAGCATCGAAGTTCCAAATTCTCGTTGATCGTTAGATGGAGGGGAGGAATTAGAGAGTGTTTTAGGCTATCATATCTAGAAAGGGTGGAAGGATACCAATGTTTTGGAGCTTCAGAGAATCGCCACTTCAACGTTCGGTAGTTTGGGAGTGTGGGGGTCATATGGAGTGAGAATCCTGAAGCCCAGAGTTAATCGCAACCATTGGCCGTGGGAGAAGTGTGAGCCATCAATTTTGGTTCAGAGTTATACTATTCAAGAGGTAGTGTGTATTAGATTCGGGAAACTTCTGAAACCTGGAGCTTCAGAGTCCTGGATTTGATTGATGACGTGGAATGTGCCACCCAGAAGGGGGTTGTGTGAGGACATGTGTCACCCGGATTCAACATCTTTTAGACCCTAATTTTTATATTTTTTAGTAACATGTGGTACATGTGCCATGGGTCCACATCACCCTGGATGATGTCAAGATGCCATGTCAGCTTCAGGACTATGTGACTTCGGGGGTATCCATGTTTTTGTTTGTGAAAAGTGTCGAAGCCAAAAGTCGCAAAGGAATCCAACCCGTTGATATAATATCCCTTTAAGACCTCTCAACCATTGGATCAGATAGGAGGAGTAGGGTAAGTAATTTAGAGGATTTTCACTCCGATGGAATTGAGTGATAGGGGAACTGAATGTCTCGGAGCCCCACAACGCTGAATTTTAGAATTGGTGGAGATTCGTTCATCTCAATGTTTGATTATGTCACAACCATCGATTTTCGTTGAAGCCTCTAGCAAGGGGTCGGACCACCCATTCAACGGGAGATCAAGTATCGACCGCCTTATTTTTTTTGGTGAAGTTAGTGAAGAGTTCGACGAAGTGCAGCTCTAGGGGAAATTAGAAGTTGACAACGGAGAATAACCGAAGGCTGAAGTTCAGAGGAATTGGTCCAAGATCCAGTCTCATGCTAAGGTAAAAAGGGCTTGAGAGGTAACCCAACCCTTGATTATGTTGTTCATGCAAGATCCCATGTGGAAGAACATAGATTGAAGTGCTACGGAAGGATTAATCCCACAATTCCGAGCCATGGTCACTTGCGGAAGAGGTTTGAACGAAGCGCCTGTGCAGAATTGAATTATTTATTTGCTAAGGGATAAAATGGAATTGTTATATTATGCAGAATGATATATATATTCTTCATTAATTGAGAAGAAAAGGACCCATAACGTTGTTTGGAAAATTTTGTTTATCATATGCTTAATTCTAAGAAAATGGTCACTTGTACATTTTGTAGAATTAAGGGTTTTAAACATATCATTTAAGAATGCCTATTCAAGAAATGGAAGAAGAAGAGGTATTTTCCAGCCATGATAAGGAGGCCAAAGGTCAAAATACCAGAGTTGGTAATGGAAATATAGAATCCAATAGACACAAGGAAAGAGGGGAGAAAGAAACATTGATAGAAACTGTAAGAAGCCTGGAAATAGAAGTGCATAGTTACGAAACAGATAATGAGAGGATGATGAGAAAAAAAATTCATATAAATTATTGAGTGTTGTAGATCTTAAATCAGTTGCAAAGGAAAACAAATAATGGATCAAAATAGGAGGAATGAGGCAAGTATCATGAAAGAAGATATAACAATAGGAGATTTCGTTATTCAAGAAGTTCTAGTAGAACTCATAGACATCACTCACCTCCTTACTCAACAAGATTTTTTTATGCATCTAAAGATTCCATAAGTAGTATAAGGGTGTCTCCTATTAGGAACCAAATAAGAAGACATGAATTGGATAGTTTGCAAGGAGAGTTGATGAATCTTAAGCCACCATTCTTTGATGGTGAAAGATAAAGGGACGATGATGTTGAGGCATTGTTGCTTGGAATCAAGAGATATTTTAAATTGCATAATTATTCATGAAACTTAGAAGCTAGGATTGCCACCTACCATTTACATGGGAAAGCTACTATATGGTGGGATCAACTAAATAAAGTTGAGCACATTGATGAGAGTAGGCTCACTTGGAGGCTCACTTGGAAGTAGTTTAAGAAATATTTTCAGAAGGAGTACCTTTCAGAACACTTCTATGACTAGAAAATGCAGAAGTTCTTTGAACTTAGGTTGGGAAGCATGACCATGGTGGAGTATGAAAGGAAGTTCTTGGGGTTGCTAAAGTATGAGGGGTTTATAAAACATGAAAATATGAAAGTAAAAAGGTTTTTAAGTGGATTACCATCCTTTAATAAAGAGAAGATTCGATATGATGAACCGAGGACTTTGACTGAGACCATCAGGAAGGATAAGTACTTGTATGAGCAAGAAAAGGGTAGAAAGACCATGCAAAAATATTGGAAGGATAAGAAGAAGGAGAAGTCTAATCAGAGTAAGAAGGGATTCAAGCCTCCTTTCAACATACACGAGCCTAATCAAAATCATCAATATCAACATGCTAAGGATGAATCCAAGAAAGAAGATTCCTTAGGAAAAAGGGGAAGACCACTCATCCAATGATGGGGATGAAAAGAATATTACTTGTACAAGGATTACCATCACTGAAAGTGCAGAGTGAGGAACGTGGAAAAAATCCAAGAGGATACAATAGTAGAAGACATGAGAAGAATTTATGCAGCCTTAGATGATCGACAAGTAGAGTACCAATCCAATATGATCGAGGTGGAAGGTAATATCATTAATAAACTTGTTCAGGAGCAAGTCATTATTACATTGATCCTAAAATAGTGGATAGATTACGTTTGGAGAAAAGTAAGCTTGGAAAATCAATTTTGGTCCAGCTAACCACTAGAACCAAAAGGATAATCCATGATATGGTAAGAGGTTGTTCCATAAGTCTTAATGGTGTAAATACTAATGCTAATATAAATATTATACCATTGGGATCTTATGAGATTCTAATAAGAATGTATTGGTGGGATAAGCATCCTGTTTCCCTAGATTTTCATAGAAAAGCATTTACATGTCTTGATAGACATGGAAAATAGAGCACTATGAAAGGAGTTCCAAGACCCATCTCTATAAGAGAGATTTTAGCCTTGCAACTGAAGAGGTGTTTCAGAAAAGGATGTCAATTGTATGTGACCCATGTGGAGGAGCTAGAAAAGATGAATGGGCCAAACCTTGAAGATATTTCTTTAACATGTATTCCAAGAAATACTAGGGTTGCCACCAAAAATGGAGATATATTTCTTTATTGATTTAGTGCCAGGAGCTGCTTTAGTGTCAAAAACACCTTACAAAATGAGTACACTAGAATTAAAAGAATTAAAAATGTAGTTGGAATAATTATTGAAGAAAGTATACATTGGTCTAAGTGTTTCACCTTGGGGAGCACCAATAATTTAAGAAAAAGGAAAGATGGAGCTTTGAGGTTGTCTATTGACTTTCGATAGTTGAATAAATCCACTGTGAAGAAGTATCCACTACCCAAAATTGATGACCTATTTGATCATCTAAGAGGGGAAAATATATTTTCCAAGATAGACTTGGATCAGGATACCATCATGTAAGAATCAAGGAATAAGACATCCATAAGACAACCTTTAGAACTAGGTACGGGAATTATGAATTTTTAATGGTGCCATTTGTATTTTCCAATGCACCAACTGTCTTTATGTTCTTAATGAATGACATATTCAGAAATTACTTGGATAAGTTTGTCATAGTAATCATGGATGACATACTTGTCTATTCTATGTCAGAGGAAGAGCATGAACATCACCTAAGATTGATATCAAGCAAGTGTTGAGGGAACATCAGTTGTATGCCAAGCTTAGTAAGTTTTCTTTTTTATCAAGAGAATATCCATTACTCGAGGCACATTATTTCAAAACATAGTATAGTAGCAGATACATAGAATATTGAAGCCAAGTATAGCTCTTTGAAGATGGGTAGTTGTACAAAGCTAGCAGCCAAGTTCTATGGTCCATTTGATATATTGGACATAATAGGGCCAGTTGCATACATGCTTGCATTGACTGCTTCCATAGATGTCCATAATTTATTTCATGTCTCTTTACTAAAAAAATATGTACATGATCCTAACCATGTTATTGTTGGATTACTGAGAAGGGGGGTGAATCAGTAATAGATCAATTTAATTCTTTTAAACCATATAATCCAAGTGTTATATCAATGAATCATTATCATCCAATAATTGTGAGTAAATAAGCAATGAACAAATGAACAAACATACACATACACAATACACCATTGTTTTACATGGAAACCCAAATCGGGAGAAAACCACAGGATGCCTTTTCTTATATTTCTTGAAGAATTACATTCATTGGAAGCACCAACTTCCTTTGTTTTCCAGCTACAACTGGAAGGAGGCCCCAAGCCCTTAGTTTCTCAGGCTACAACCTAAGGGAAGCTCCAACTCCCC
The DNA here is from genome assembly GCA_009831015.1 of Picea engelmannii. Classification (NCBI taxonomy): domain Eukaryota; kingdom Viridiplantae; phylum Streptophyta; class Pinopsida; order Pinales; family Pinaceae; genus Picea; species Picea engelmannii. The sequence goes on along the minus strand of ML776558.1, from coordinate 673,207 downwards.
AATTCTCTGGCTACAACCAGAAGGAGGTTACAACCCCCTATGCTCTCTAGCTACAACCACATGTCCTTGTGTAGCACCCATTCACAGGATGCTAATCAATTAACTATTTATTTAAAAATTTACATATTAACAACTTGTTTTAGCATGATTTCATTGATTTTTATTTACACATTTCTTCTACATCTTCTCACTGATAAATCTAAATCTAATAACACGATGAAATAAGTAGTAGGCTAACTTTAAGATTTAAGAACTTAAAACATAAGTATACTCAAAATATCAATAACAAAATATCATTGAAAAATACCTCCTCAGTTTGTATAAGCTCATCAGTTGTAATGCAGTCCTGGGCACTTCCAAGTATTCTTTTCCTGCTTGCCCAGAGTGAAACAATGAAATCCTCTTTGCCAACTAGGAGCCTAGCTGGCTTCCTAGCTCCAAGAAACCGTTCGGTTTCTTGGCCCTCCGTGCCCGTGACTCCAAGAAAAGAAAAGCACAATGCTCAAAGAAAACTATCACAAGAATCATCTCTTCCAAGAATTTCACAACCTCTCATCAAGCTCCAACTTCTCCATCCCCTCCTCTCTACTTCTTCTCCCTATTTATCAAGTTTCCATACACACTTCCCCAAGTCTCCTGAACCACCCTCTTTACTATCCATCAACCTTCCTTATCTAGATATTTTGGGAAAATATTAAAATAAAACTAAATATAAATGACTTGCATTAAACAACAATAAATAAAATAAAAAGTCATTATTCTCATGCTAGATAATAAATGTT
>ML776558.1:639055-657870 GCA_009831015.1 Picea engelmannii | reverse complement strand
ATCTTCATCTGATGATGAGATGTCTTCTTTGGTGTATAAGCTTTTCTTGAAAACTTTCTTTGTAGTTATTTTTCCTTTATATGTGTGTTTTCCTTTTGAGTAACCTTCATCATTTCTCTTTTTCTTATGAGGAGATTTGTTAGCAAAATGACCAATACCATCACAATTAAAAAAAATTAAAGGGAGCTTACCTATATACCTACCGTTGGTTCCCTTGTTCAGTCTTTTGACTGTAACATCCTGCTCGGGCGCACTTACAAAACTTATTCTTTGAGGACACTTGATCGCGAGTGATCTGGATTTTTATGATGATAAAACTGTTTCCTTCATTATGATGCGTTAAGTTAGATGACAGGATATTTTTACTACTTTGATGTAGACAGGTACTGCTGACTCAGTTTCATTGAGTGTGCAGGGTTTCGGACCTTGAGGATGCAAAGGCATCGGTGGAACTCCCTTGGACTCCGGATTGAGTCAGGGAGTGGGCTATTTGGGTTGTTTCATTTACGATGATATTTCTTTGTTTTGATGATATGCTATTGATTTTATGATTGTTGTTGACATGATCTGACATGATGGTTGATGATGCAGGCTGACGATAGCTTGCTGACCAAGACTCACATATGGAGTAAAGGGGCCACACATGATTTCCAGAGAGGTTGACGGAGAGGTGTGGACAACAGCCCTGCCACAGCCTACTAGCACTCCCGCCATGGCTCGAACTGTAGGTTAACGATTACCTAGTTCGAGAGGATCCACGATATCGTGGGGGCAGACTGTGACAATCGCTCACGATGATCCTAAGGGGTGCACAATAATGTGGGGGCCTTATTCCTTAGATCCCTTAGTCTCCCACAAGTTCACCTGGCGGAGTGTTGACTCCAGGGGTTATATATGTCTACCAATCCGTCAAGTCAACGAGTGGCACCCTTGAAGCACGTGGTGCATCCTGAAGGGCACGTCGCGCAACAGAATCAAACGAGGCGAGTGGCACCCTTGGAGCACGTAGTGCATTTTGAAGGGCATGTCGCATTGATGATGATGATGATGAGACCACTTAGAAGACCCTAAGACCTTAACGCCTGAAGAAATTCTTAAAACAACTCCCCTAATTAATTGTCGCCCAGTTCAAATCTAAACTTAATTTTAAAAAACATCTCTAAGATAAAACTTTGATAAGACCTAAGAAAAGATCATACAAAGTAAACATAAGGGCGTAAACTAAAACCCTCCTAGGTGTTAATTAAAGTCTTCTTAAAATTAAAGGGGGTAAAGTGATAAAGGGGAATAAATTAATTAAAATATGTGGTGTTATGGGAAAAAGGAAAATAAAGTTAAAAACGTGTGAGAGTATAAAAGTAGTAAATTTAAAATATAGAAGGGATTAATAAGCGCACTTATATTTTGGGTTTAAAAATAAAAAGAGAGAAATAAATAAGAGAAATGAGGAAACTTGTAATAAAGGAAACTTAATAATGGAAAGTAGGAGACATAGGGTAAAAAGCGAAAAGGAATCAACATTTAGGAGTTACTAAAAATACGAAACTTCATTTTAGGAAAGTTATTAAAAGCATGAGAGGGGATCTAGGAACCCTAGGAGTAATTTTAGGAGCGACTTTAGGGGGAGTGAGGGAAATGAGTCTTTTATTTAATTTAAAGAAATTTAATTTGGAGAAACGTGGGGGATGAGTGACACTTGGACGACAGAGAATGTTTAGAGGTTTGTCATTAAAAATTAATTTAATAATGATTTAGGAAAGTAGGTGGGTCTTAAATTTCTATAAAAGAAGGGGGAAAGAAGAAAGAGGGGATGAACGGTTAGCGTAACGTTACGCTATCGGATTGTGGCTTGACAGATTTCTTGTGAGGAGTTGGGTTTATCTCAGTTGTGTTGGAGTGGTAGTTCAGTAGTGGAGGCGAGCTGAGAAGCTAGTCTTATCTCTGGATCTTGTGTGGCCCCTTTGCGGCTCGGGGGGCTAAGGGGGAAGCAGAGTACCCCTAGCGTTTGGCTGGGAGGTATCGGTGAGATTTTTGCGATCGGCGAGTGGGAGCGGTAAGGAGCACGGGACGCGGCATGGAGCGCGGGATGTCTTTCGAAGTGGGCGAGAGGCAACGGTATGATTTTGTTTCCGGTAGCGTATACTGCCTAGTTATCCTCTTAGGCGAATGATGTATTTTTGTAAGATGTTGCTTCAGCTGGTGTGGTTCATTTTTGTATGCTGCAGCGTTATTGTTCTGGAAACCCTTGGTTGGGGTAGATGTTCTGAATTTTCTATCATTGTGTTCCGATAATTCGTCTTTATTAGTTATCCCTGCAATCTGGAATTTATCTGAAATGGAAATCGTTGTATTCTGGAATGATCTGTTTTTTAAATGCCTTAAGGCTCTGTGTTTTTACTGATAATTGGGGTGTTTGGATCTGCGTCTAAAATGCTTTAATGTTCTGCATTTTTACCGATATATGGGGCGTTTTTTATCTGCGTTTTAATGTTTTATTGGTCTACATTTTGCCGATATCTTGGGCGTTTGACTTTCATTGTATGCATTGGGTAGTAGGAATTGGGCGTTCTTATCATTACGGTGGGCATTTTTTTTTCAACTATTATTTTGGGAGTTTCATTTAATTGCAGTGAGCCATTGTTATGTGGGCGTTCTCTTCCAGATTGTGCCTCACTACTTTCATTTTTTTTTTCATCAGGGTCTGCGTGTTAAGGGTATTCCAAATCTACTTGTGATCTGTATGCCATTTCCGTGTTCCATTCCATTTCATTCACCTGCTGGGGTCTGCGTTTTTATGGTGAATGCCAAGCTAATTGTCATTCGAATGCCAATGTTTGTTCTTGATTCAGAAGGTTGTAAAGCCGTGGGCCTGTCGTTTTTCCTTATTGCGTCCCGTGTAATCATGGGCAGCTCATTTTTGTTCATTATTGCACTCCTGTAACCTCGTTGGCATTCGTTTTCCCTTGGGCGTGCCTGCAAAATCGTAGTGCTTTTCATTTTTGATTTTTGCGTTCCTGTGAAGCTGTTGGGCCCTTCACTTCCCTCGTTGTTGCTTTTGCATTGAGTGGTCATGATACCCGGTCCCTGGTTCGAATCTTACCTTCTGAAGGAGTACTGATCTCCTCTCCCATTTTTCGGACAATAATTTTTTCTTTTAATGAAAACCCCGAACTTCCGACGACCACACCCATGCGTTTGCTGCCTGGTCAGGCATGGAATACCTTGTGTGTCCTGCTGTTGACAAAGAATCCCTTCTTCCAGTGCGTCCTGACCTTTAGCGAGGAAAGATTTAATGCAACGAATGATTGAAGTGATAATTAAATTGCCATTTATTTTCTTTCCTTGCTATTTGAACGGTGGCTATGCCATTATTTTATTGCGGCTTCAAAATACTTAACGTAGACTCTGTTTGGAATGAAGCTCGGTTGGGCCTTACCCGTTTCATTCTAGGTCGGTTACCTGCAGTTGTCTTGGTTCTAATTTATCAGAATGGGAGGGTTTTGTTCTCGTAAAATCTGATCTTATTTTAAAATGAATCATGTTAAATGGATGGATGCTAATGTTAACGTAAAGTATGAATGAAACGTTATTGTGTAAGGTATTCGCAGGAATGTAAGGAAGGTCGTGAAAATGTTAAATAAGTTATAACATTGTAAGGGTAATATAAGGGTAATATTCTTGCTGTTAAATATTAAATGTTAGTGTCACTCTTAATATATAATTAGGAGGTGAATTTATATACTATCATCTTAATGTGGCTATTTTCAATATTGGCGAATTTTAATATTGTTATTTGGGTCCTTCCCATATTTTGTTATTTTAAAAATGATCGATTAATTATTGTTGGGTTACATATTGTCATTTCAAATCACGATCTCATATTGATATTTTAAACATGATGTAAGTTATAGATGTGATGTGGTTGTACTTAGGACGATGAGGTTGCCTTTAAAAATTTGTCATGGAAAATATGTCGCTATCTATTATTGTCTTTTCAATGGATACCTTAAATATTGACTTTTCCTTACATTATTATTTTTGTCATTTCCAATTGTTGTCCTTCTTAATTACTGTTATTTAAATAAGGTCATTTTAAATATTGTAATTGCTATATCTTGTCATTGTAAATATGATGGTTTATTGAAATATTGAAATATGATGATAATTGTATTGCTATAGGTGAAGGAAAAATGTTATGGCATACCGATGTCATGGAAATATTGTTTATAAATTTCGTAATTGTAATGTATTGTTTGAATTAGGAAATTGTGTTGTTCTTACCTTATAAACAAGATGGCAAGATTAGAGCTGAAACGTATGACCATTATTTATTCCAATGCTATTGTAATTAGAAAGGAGATGATATGGTTATCTTATTGTGATGTTAGTGTAGTCTCTTGACATTGATAAGACTTACTTAGTGGAATGCCCCATATTTATATGCGTTAAATTACTCGGAGTTAGTAAATGAGGGTTGTTGAGTCTTGATTAATGTTGAACATGGGTTCTGTCGTCGGAGTGCCTTTTGTCACGCGCCTTTCACAAGGGATGTAGCCGTCCTTCTTGTTATGTTGTACTTGATAGTATTCAGTTGGTTGTTTGATCTGTTGTGTCAGGCGGGGTATAGACCCCTCTTGTCGCCTTAGTATATATGTCTGTGTGAGTGATTTTCCTGTGTAAAGAATCTGGTGCCGTATCAAGAGTCTCGGGCCCCTTAAAGGAAGGGTTTCCACTCTTGCGACACACCTGACAAAGATTACTAGTTTCTTCCTGAGCAGTCGGCCAGGAGCCTGTCTAATCTTCTTTCGAGAAGACATAAGACTAAAAGCCCTGCTTTTCTGTGCAGAAATAGTAAACTCTACTGATGGATTCTTCCTTCTGAGACTATTGTACTTAACACCTGGTGTAGTTATCCGCTTACAGTTGCTAGTTGTACGCCTTATGTCTAGGGGAATTTATTGTTGTTGTCACTATGATATGTCGGGGTCGTCTTGTTGTGTTGTCTTGCTTGCGTCTTGTCCTAGGTTGGGTTACTAGTTTCTGCCTGAGCAGTCGTCCAGGAGCCTGTCTAATCTTCTTTTGAGAAGACATAAGACTAAACGCCCTTCTTTCTTGTGTAGAAATAGTAACCCTAACACCATGGATTCTTCCCTCTGTGTTCTTACTGTGCACCCCCAGTTTGTCTTAATGTTGTGTTGCGCGTCTTGCACCTATGGTCGTATGGTGTTGCAGTTACTCGTTGCATGCCTTCAGTCTTCTTGTGTTGAACGTCATGGTTGCGTCTTGTTGGTTGTCGAGTGGCGTCGTACAGTTAAGTGTGTTGTTACTTCTACATGCGCGCACACACCTTAAACACAATATTTTTTTTCACCTGTTACTAGAATGGTTGTCGTAACGAGGAGGACATTACATTGATGAAGTTGGCCATTTCTTCATCATCTTCCAAGGCTGCATCTTTTACATCTATATTTTCTTGCTCATTTCTCATTTCATATGCTGTGAAGATTCCATGTAGTTTGTCCATGCTTATTGAGTCCAAATCTGATCTTTCTTCTAGTGTTGATATCTTAGGGTTGAATCTCATAGGAAGAGATCTTAGTATCTTTTGAACAATTAGAGATTCTTAAATTTCTTCTCCCAATCCTATGAATGCATTCACTGTTTCATTGACTCGTAAGAAGTATGTTGCGATATCTTCATCTTCATTCATTTTTAGTTGTTCAAACTGACCTCTGTAAGTCTGAAGCTTTTCTTCTTTGACTTTTGTACCTCCTTCATAAATATTTTGAAGCTTGTCCCAAATCTCTTTAGCGGATTTACAGTGTGAAAATTTGGTGAATACCGTATCACTGAGATCATTCAAAAGCGCATTTGTGGATTTGTAATTATTCTCACCAAGTTTTACTACTTTTTCATTTGTTGGTGGAACTGTTGGTGTTGTGTATCCATCTACAATTGATTGTCAAACTTGAAATCCATGTGCCTGTATATATGTCCTCATCCTTATGCTCCAAAAAGAATACTTATGTCCATCAAACTGTGGTTTTCCATTTCTATATGAGTTGGTACTCTCCATGATCTACCTTTCAGTGGTTAAACTAATTTTTGAAGGAACCTGCTATGATACCAATTTTTGGATTACTGAGAGAGGGGGTGAATCAGTAATAGAGAAATTTAATCCTTTTTAACCATATAATCCAAGTGTTATCAATGAAGCATTATCATCCAATAACTGCAGAGTAAATAAGCAATGAAAAATGAACAAACATACACATACATAGTACACCAGTTTTTTACGTGGAAACCCAAATCAGGAGAAAACCACATAATTATTTTTCTTATATGTCTTGAAGAATTACATTGATTGGAAGAACGAACTTCTTTTTTTTTCTAGTTGCAACTGGATGGAGGCTGCAAGCCCCTACTTTCTCAGGCTACAACCTGAGGGAAGATCCAACTCCCCAATTCTCTGGCTACAAACAAAAGGAGGCGACAACCCCCTATGTTCTCCGACTACAACCTGAAGGTGGCTACAACCACCTGTCCTTCCCCTGTCCTGCCACCTTGAAGTAGAAGTAGAATGATGGAACCATTGTCAACCCGTCACTATGAGATATACCGATGTAAACCTGTACCAATAAATATTAACCATGCATAAACCATGCATCAACCATGCATCAACGTGTACCTCAAACTGTAATCAACCTGTACCATAAACAAGTGCATCAACCATGCACCAACCTGTACCAAACAACTTGTAATCAAATTGTACCATTGAAGAGTGCGTCCAACCATGTACCAAGTATGTACCAATCATGTGTCAACTAATCATAAACTATGACTCATCAATATGTACCAACATCATCAACTATACACCTCATGTATGTGCTAACTCATCAACTACTTGTCTTAACCATGTACTCAACATGTACCTCAACCAAAATACCTCATCAATTTCATCATCCAAATATGATTTGTAGCTCTGTAATAGACCTGGTGTATATGATCACATTTCTGCAATCCTTCCTTAACTTCAACAACAAGAGACTATCATTTTCATCAAACGTTTCTTTAGTCTCACATGCCTAGTTTTGGATTAGTTAACAACCCTAACTTGAAGTAATCATAACTTTGTACATGTAATGTATAAAGATATGAAATTGATATACAATTTTATTCAGTTTTTTTTATGCAATGCCTCCAGGTGTCACTACTTGGAACCTCTCATAAAAGGATTTATAGCAAAAATGACATATCTTGTTGAATTCTAGCTTATTCTAGAGAGCACCCTTGTAGAGTGTTCCCTGCACATAATATTTGTTGAATTTATCTGAAACTATTACAAAACATACTAAATATGGTACCCTAACCAACACATTTGGTTTCACTAAATTTGGATCTTTTATGAAGAAGTTATGATGTTTTGACCTGAAACACCTGTTTTTGACTAGTTTCAGGACTAGCCACAAACCCTATTTTCCAAGGAGTGTAACTCAAAAACTACAATGACCCACAATCTGAAATTTTTACCATAGATACTTGGATATGTTTTCTCAATGGAATATCAATTTCATAGTCTGAATCATTATATAAAAAATGTTATCGATAAAATTGTGAGATGACCTATAAATGACATACCTTAGAAAGCACCATCAAAAGAATTTATCCTTCCTTGCATTTCGGCCTTCTTTTCTTCACCTTCCCTGAGAATTTTGGCTAAGATATCCTTGGTTACCTCTAAAACCTATATATATTCAATATTCTCAAGTGTGATTAAAATTAGAGAGCCTTTCCTCTTATTTATACTCTCCAAGTAGCTTCCTTAAAAACATCTTCTAGGTCACTTGGCCCCACTTTCCTTATTTTAGGGTTAACCCACTTCTAATTTCTCGATTAAATTTAGTATTGAAATAATTTATTTTTTATTCACTTTTAATTGTAATAGAATCATTACTTCACTTTATTATTTACCTTTTAAAATCTCTTAAACGACTTTGACTACTTTGACCTTTTGGGGCTTCTAGATGACATATGAGGGTTCTCCAACTTCGTAAGACCATAACTCTCAAATCGTGAGGAGTTATGTGACATTCCACATACCATGAGAAATGGAATGACATGTAGTATCCATATAGAATAGTATTATCTAAAATTATATCATAACTCATACCATTATCCATCAAACAAACTTGTGTCCATTACCCAAACCTGAGGTCTCCAACTTCTCATGGCCATAACTCTCTAACCGTGAAGAGTTATGTGACGTTCCACATACCACCGGAAATGGATTGACAAGAAATATCCATCTAGGATAGTTTACCTAACAAATTCATTGTCCTTCATCTCATTATTCCATAATTAAGCATGCATTCTCTTACTCCGCAAACCGTCTTCATGTGAGGGCTTTCACCATAAGGGGACCACTTTGGAGTTCATCCATATTTACTTCTTATCAACCATGACAAGATAATAATGAGTCATATTTACATCAAAAAATCTTTGGTCCATTACCCAAACCTTTTTTCTACGGGGTTTTCTTCAAGGGTTGACATCAATGACAACCAACCTTAATCAACAGTTATTGATTGGCATATGATTTAGGTAGAGACAGGGGGATACTTTCAAGTCCAAACAACATGACTATTGGACAGAAAATTCAAAATGATTTAGAATCGAGTTATAGAGTTGGTAAAAGTCCAGTGGACCTGCTACAGTCCTAAATAAGCCATGCAGGTAGAGTACCCATAATGTTTTGAATAAATTTTGAGATTTTGATATCTGTTTTGGTATATGAATTGAGGACAGTGCCAAAATAAGGGGGAGGCAATGTAAGACCCTGGGTTTTAAACACCGTATTAAATATTGTATTTTGTTAAGTTATGAAAGGACAGAGTGCCTAAACAATTATTAAGAGGACAATGTGCCTAGGAAATGTAATGCTTTGATCAATATTAATAATAAATACATCATTGGTTGCTAGATGGACAAGGACATGAGTTATAGGGGTCTATGATTCCACAAGAGAGGGGGATTGAGGGACTAAGTGTTTCTTTCATATTTTTTTATTTACCCATTATTGATTAATGGAGAATAATAGTTACATGAGCTTCTTGGGGGGAAGGCCAAGTGGTTCCTTAATTATAAGAATTACATAAACACATCCTTAGTCTGTTTGGGGGTTCTCACTCCCATTCTCATTCTGGTTCTTTTGCTGGTTGTTTCTCTTCTCCCATTCACTCACTTGCTCATTGTTCAATACACCGCCTTACCATTTCGTTCATAAATTTCTTTCACTCTCAATTTGGTTCATGCCACCACCCACTCATCTTTCCTCATTTGTGTCTTGGCCTGGGAAAGGAAAACACACCGTTGAAGAGAAGTCATGGTATTGTTGGATGTAGATATTGCTAGTGTAATCTAGTTATGAATCAAAACCTGCATGTTTGAGATGATTTGGTTTGTGCTTAGTTTTTCTCATAGATATGAGTCCTGAGAGTCCCAACATGGATAATCTAGACCAGTTGCACTAGAGCCATGGAAGGAGATGGACAACCTAAGGGATTGTGTGGCAGAGAAGGGGGTCCATTCTATTCGGCTATGTAGGCTGGGTAGAAGAGAGTTTAGTACTTGGATTGTTCTGGGTGTTGAGAATCCTGTGAGAGCTTGAGTGATGATTGGTTTGGGAAGATGAGTGACACTTTAGAACTGTCCTTGTAGGTTCATGGCCCTGACTCGGAGGTGACATTACTGCAAAGACTTGGAACAATAGTGTCTACGGCTGGGTGGAACTTGCTTGGTCTGCAACCAATTTCTATATTTTTTTCAGAAAAGATAAGTGCTCTCTGTTATGGTTATTCACTTGTGTATGATTTATTCTAATGTGTATTTATTTATCATTGAATTCAATATTTAGAATATGTATGCTTGCTAGTTATTGTTGTGCATGGCTTATTTTATGTTGTGGAATGAAAATTTATTTCCGCATGTGGTCTTTATGTCTCTTAATTAAGTTAGAGGTGATTCAAATTGATATAGCTCACTGCGAGGTGAGTCCGTGGACTGCAGCGTGCCTCACATGCAGGTGGTTGGGTGTATTGCAGTAAGATTAAGTGGTGTAGCCCGACCTCTGGGTGACTAAGTACATTATAGTAGGTGTCTCTAGAACCACTGCATACACGTTCTAAAGTCTTTTCCATGTGGGAACAATTTTATCCATCTATATAAGGAACGTCTCCACCTTCCTTGTCCCATCAAACTGTGAGGCATCACACAATGAAGATCTAATACATCACACTACTTTTGTTGTTCTCATGCATCTGCCAGTGGAAAATTCATAAAGATTAATTTTCCAGCTATCCATGGCATCGACAAACTCCTCTGGACTTGTCATCTTGTTCTTCCTGGGTCTAGTCTACTATTATTTAAATATTAACAAACAAGGATTTTTAATCAATTGAACCCATTTCATTGGGGATTGGACCCGGGTGTGAAACCGACTTTCTTTTTGGTACTTCACCATCATTGTAGATATAATCCTCCTATAGATATCATCTTCCTATAAAATAACTAAATGAAATGACTAGACTGGATCACCAGTTGGCAAACTTGAACCTGCTATATGGGGAAAACCAACTGATCTATTTGGTTGAGAATATCAAGGGAGCTTAGGCTCTCTATCACCAACTTCTATTCCATTATATATTTTTGGGTGAAATCTCCAGTTACAAGTGATTTAGGAACATCGATCAGACTACACATGCAGATAACATTTGATTGATCGAGTACATGAAGGTTCTATTTCTAGAAATTTTACTAACAACATTGATTGGTATTCTTACTTTGGAGAGGATAAATTTAATCTGAATCTGTTGTTTTTATTAGTGTATAAGAATACAGGGTTAAGAGGAAAGGGAAATGTCCTACTTCAGCTAAGAGGCGAGAATGTAATTATTAAATATGTCTATTATGTTCCTTGTTTGGAGAAAATTATTCTTTCGATTAGTAATATAATGAATCATATACTACACTTATACATACATTTGAGCAATAATTATGTACCAGGTCTTTCATTAAGTGGCATTTAATGAAGACCTACATATACTGTGCCTAGAATGAAATGCCTATGAAATTCCGTTAGCTTAAGTATAACATTGTTATGGATTTATTATCCTTATGCACTTGACTCACTTACCTTCTTGGCCTTGGCCTATATAATTACCAAGATCATATGAACTTATAATATAATATAAGAAACACTTCATCTAATTATCTATGGAGTTACTTATCTCCTTGGATTTATGCACTAATTATATCCTTGGCCCCAGCTAGTCATTAAAAAAGGTAAATAAATACGTTTTTTAATAGTATGAGCCTCTCACAAGTTACTATGAGGCTAGGAAGTTAGAGTAAATACTATCCTAGTGCATAAATACCCAAGATATGTGTCAGGAAAGTTTGAATTTCAAATCAACTTTATCTATGTAATTATCAAAATAGTTAGTCAAGTCAAAAGTAATAGAGTTTCTTTGGTTAGAACCCTCGCTTACGAAAGTCATGCTGGTTTGTCTCCCTAAAAGTAGTAGGAAAGTCATGGTTGGCTAGCTGGTATGTTTCCCTATCTGTCTCACTTACGAAAGTCATGATCACATCTATCTCTCTTATGAAACTTACATCCATGACTGAGTGAAATTTCGAACCTACCACCTGCCTCACTTGGGGAAAGCCACTAAATAGGTAGCATTCTTTTGGAAAATATCACCACCCACCTATGAATAAAGGAAAGTGGATAGTGACTGTCTCCTTCTACGGCTAGATATTTATTTCCCCCATGAAGTTGTTCAGGCTTGGATTCATATATACTAATGCTAACCTAATGACATAACGTCAATCGAGTGTCTTAAGAAAGACATGCGTTATTCATCAAAAACCTGATTGTCAAGTGGAATAATAGGTTTCAATTCAATAGTGGGATAAAAGGGTTTCACACTTGATTAGGGAAGTCAAATGAATTGTTACTTTTACATACGAATTCTATTCTCATCTTTGTTAGTTACCTTGAAATGCTAGCTTTTGATGGACTTTCCAAGCATTAGTTCCACAACCCCACATAGGAATTCATTCAGGGGAGTACCAAATGTGAATCAAAAGTTCTTCAAAACTGGAGGATAGAACATGGGGATCCATCCCAAGTGGGTATTGTTTCTCACTGAGAGAAATTGGTTGTGGTCTTGAGTGTAGCCCACCCTGGGTTTTTTGGGGGGTCTTTATTCTTTATTTTTTGTGAATTTTTCTTTACTGGTTCTTTCTCGTAGAACACATCCTAATAATGATCATAACACATTAGAACATAATCACATATATAATGAAGGAAATCTCCCTTATCCATTAATTACGTTCTCTTTACATTACGGGAGGGTTAAACATCCAGTGAATGATTTCTATCCTCTATGGTTCTTCACCAGACATCTCTCTCTCACGTTGCCTTTATCCCAATGATGGGATGGAGGACCCACTAACACCTAGGAACACAACCAACTCACTACAAAACATGCAAATCAAAGCAATATTCTTTGGCATACCCATATGTAGTGTAGAGGGGAGAAGGGAAGGGGGTGCATACAGAAGGTCCCCACACAAACATAGATCAGAAGAAAACAAACATTAATTGACTTATTAATCACCAAAGCCATTGATTATATATGAGTATACCAAAGTTAATTCATTAGATATGAGCATATAAAATTTATACTTCACATTATGATGGCTGAGGGCATTCATACATGAATTACGAATATAGAGATATTACTTATACATGCAATAAATCATCGAAGGTATTCAATTTCATGTAAAGGATTCACTCAATGAAATCAATTTCACCTCCCCTTCCAGTGATATGGGACATACAAACATATATTCCAACTCATAGTCATGCATGATAGGATACTTTCTCGGGCATAAAACACAAGGGATAATGTTGTAGGAAGATACTTTGGTAGAATTACCAAGAAAGAACGAAATAAGGAGATACTACCCCCATACCCCTCAACACATCACATGAAATTATTTATTGCATTTCCATATCCCTCTATAGATCCAACGGATTGCAACACATCGCATTGAGATGGTTACATTGCAGGATGCAAGGATTTCCATTAGGCCAGAATGCTCCATACATGAAAATGATCAAGCACATGAATAATAATAGGAATAAGAAATGACCACTCTATGTCATAAGGATTGACACTTATACATCTCAGCTCCCCATATTTGGTGGGGTTTATATAATACTCCATACACCTAGTGATGTTTATAGATATTTTCAATTATTCATCTCTATTCATGCTTATCCACTGGTTCATTATATCGTTCACCTTCATATGGATCCAATGGGATGACCATACGTAGGGTGTTTGTTTCAAATGACATATGCCTCTTCTTCAAGTTTAACACTACATTATTATCAAATGCCTAGTTAATGCCAAGCAAGGAATGGTATGGATCAAACTCATCCATAATTTCTATGAATTCGAAGTAAACCTTTGTTTTTACTCATATTTTTACTTCTACTTTCTCTAGACGACCTATTGGGTAGATCTTGTATTGATTGGCCAAGCGGAGTTGGATGGGTGACCAAAACAACTTTGATTTACCCATCACCTCCTGAGATTTATTCATCAAAATATTTATGTCGAACCCTAGATCCAACATGAATCCTTCCATGTCATAGCCACCAAGCTCTGATGTCATCTTAAATTTTCTGCTAGTGCACTTTTTCTTGTTGACTTGACATACAACTCTTTCTGGCAATGGAATTGATATAGATGCTTCTAGTCCTTGTTATTTAATTCAAGTAGCTAACATGTGAGTCAACTTAATTTCATCTTCTAGATCATTCAATAGTCATAAACAATAGTGCAATAAAGAGCTTACATGGTCTTCAAATTCTTCCTTGTGACCCAAGCCCTATAATACTTCTACGTGCGTTGCACGCTACAATTCCTCTCCACCCTGTTCTACATATTCTTTCTGATCAACGCGTCACAAATAATTCTCTTTGTGAGATTCTTCTATTGACCACTGTGTCATTCTATGGAATTCTTTGTGCATGCAAGCCTCCTCCAATGATATTTCCATCACACTGCAATTCCTCACAGACATGAGATTCTTCCAGCAACCTCTATGTCATGCATTTCACTTCCTCACGGATATGAGATTTTGTCACCTTATATACTTAAAATAAAATATGATCTTCCTCAAGTTACCTATGAGTCATGCTTTAGAGCTCCTGGCATGGTCTATATTCTTCCATAGCTCTTTGCGCATTGCGCATAAAATGATTTTGCTGAGAAACATAAAAATTTGGAGGACGATGAGGTTCCTTTCTTATATTTCTGACTGGATTTTTACCTGAGCCTTTAGCATATGTGAAGTATGCTCCTTTCTTCTCCCCTTCAGAGGTTACTACCCAAACAAACTACATAGAAAATACCCTCTAGCAGAGGTTTTTGCGAAAGCCCCTATTAAAATAGCCCAAAAAGTTATTTATAGGGGAAGACACTAGTAGAGGCTAGTGACCCGAGGTTTTAGTAGATGTTTTTTCACGATTCTTTTATAAATACAAGGTGCACTGGTGCATTTATAAAAATGACACATCGGTGCTCTAACACATAGTGCACAATGGTAGGGTTATTTCAGAAAAATATATTGTGGTTCGCTCGTTAAATACAGATGCACCGATGCTCTAACAAAATGGTGAATCGTGGTTGGGATATTTCAAAAAATTTACTATGGTCTGCAATCTAAATATAGACGCACCGGTTCTCTAACAAATGGCACACCGTGGTAGGGTTATTTAAAAAATATATTGCGGTGGGCTCCTTAAATACGAACGCACTGGTGCTCCAAGTTGCTCTAGAAAATAATGCACCATGGCAGGGTTATTTAAAAAAAATATATACCCTAGTGTGATAGATAAATACATATGCATTGGTGCATCTAACAATTGAGCGCACATTAACAAGGTTATATAAAAAAAAATTACCAGCGGTAAAAATTCATTTTTACCATTTTCAGTGTTGTATAGTTCTCAAGAATCGATGGAATGTTTTCCACTCTGAAATGCCATGTCATCGGTGCTTCTATTGCTTGGCTTCATTTTGTCTGTTTCTCAATGCGTTTCTTTGAAAATTTTCCAAATGGTGGGAAAATTTGGTGTTTTGGACTATTTGGAAACCATGCCTTCCCTATGAGAAAATGTACAGGTAATGTCTTTGTTTCTTTATAACTTAAACTCTTAGAGGATTAAAATTAAAAATTTAATTGAAGCACCATGCAGAAAAAATAAATAAATAAATATATATATATATATATATATATTGCATGGTGCATTCAATTCATTCGACTCGCATCGCAGTAGGTGCACCCTAGAAACTTATAGGGTGCACCAAAAAATAATGTCATTTTTTTTATGGCGATGTGTTTGTAAACATTAACACACTGGGGTGTACATTTACCGACACACTGCATAAAATAATATAGCTAATTTTTTGCGGTGTGTCTAAATAATGTTAACACACCCAGGAATTACATTAGAAGATGCACCACATAAATCATATATATTATTTTATGTGGCGCATTGGTAAATATACACACCATTGCATTAATTCTTACACAACACATCGTCGTAAAATTCAGTACACCCTGAAAATTTACAAGGTGCATTGAAAACATTGTCAAATTTCTTATGGCGGTGCATTTGTAAACATTAACACACCAGGGTGTAAGTTTATCGATGCACTGTATAAAATAATATAGCTAATTTTTGGCGGTGCATCTAATTAATGTTAATGCACTTGGGCATTACACTAGAACATGCACTACATAAATCATATATATTATTTTATGTGGTGCATTGGAAAATATATGCACCGGTGCGTTAAATGATTACACAACGCAGAGCCATAAAAAATTAGAGCATAAATTCCTAAGTACAATAATTATCAATTTAAAAAAAATTAGTGGTGTGGTGCATTGCCTCTCATACAAAGCACCAACTCATGTCGAGAAAATGATAGGCACCGTAAAAACAATTTAAAAAAAAATCATTTTACAGTGCTTTAATATTTTAAGTTTTTATTATTTTAGGCAGTGTGTCATATAACCTTCATGTATCGATGTAGTAAGGTTATACAATGCACCCCATAAAATAAAACAAAAAATTTCATACAGTGCATTATGTTACAAGGGAGCACAGTCAACAATGCTCACAAGTAATATACACACTATGGGTGGTTCTTGACTATTTTTGGGGCACACTGATGATGAAACTTACTTATTTTTTGAAGGAATTTGTTTTCCTGTATTTATAAATAAATTTCATTTACTATATTTTTTGTATGTTATATGTACAAGACTGATGTATTTCATATGTTAATTATGAGGATACGTCAACATAGAGAATAACAACACAACAAGAGAAAAGGGTTGAACTGTACAACGTTGTATGGGATTAGGAGGCAAGGGAGAGGGAGAGGTATTTGTACCCTTTCCCTATTACTACAATGACCCATGTACTCTTGAGTAATGTATGCCTCCTTAAGTACTATGAGGAGGCTACATCCTTGAAGGGGCACTCTAGTTTGTTGGTGGAGTTGATCTGTCAATGGGATGTCCATCAACAATAATTCTATGTTGGCCATGATGATTGGTACCATCCCACTGAGGAGGATATGTATTTTATCACTGGGATATCTAGAAGAGGGGAGGATTTCCCCTACTTCCTTGATATCCTAGTAGGTGTTGTAGCAGAGAGTCAGAACATGCACTCTTCTATATTTATTGGGGTTGATTTACTTTCCCTAGCTAAGTTTCAGGGGTTTGGTGGATAGATACAGATCACTTATTTTAGTAGAAGAGGTTAGGTTCCTTTCACTTTTAATAACGACCATTGCACAATTTACCAGTGATGGACAACACATTATTTGTCCTCTTTTGTATTATGTTTATTCATTGGTACTGAGGCCACGATATATTAGATGGTATACCATTTTTTTGCGGTAGTTTTGTATAGCTCTAGATAGATTTCATGCTATGTTACATGGGAGGGAGAACTTCCCTTTTTCTTCAGAGTTGTTTTGTTTATTTTTTGAGGGGTTTATAGAGATGAGGCCTACTTTTGTCTATCAGCCTTTTAGTCCAATGACTTAGGTGTGGATGAACATGTGGGTTGAGATGATTCCCAAGAGGGTTTAGCAGGAGTTTTCGACTAGGATTTCCACTTATGCACTGGGGCTACTATCCAGTAAGGACGATCACATGTTCATGATGGTGTTTTGTCCTTACGTGGGGTTGGATTGGTGAGGATTTCTGAAAATCCTCTTCACACTAGATGAGCCACCATATGATAGAGGTAATATTAGTGTTTAATTAAAACTAATGTAGTTTCATTTTTTGTCTTACTTAATTAGAATAAAATTAATTCTAATGCGTTCTTTAACTTGTTCTATTAATTTTTTTAATGAAACTGTGTAATTATTGTTGTGTACTATATATTTTTGCAGATATTGGCACATTCATTGGGGGCATTCCTCCTCCCCCACTAGATAAAAATGAAAATATGATGCATGAGGTCGTGGTGGGTTAGGATCATTGGGAGCATATACCCAGTGACAACCACCATAGGCTAGATACTAGATTCAGGTTGGATTTGGGCGATTGACTTTGTACACTTTTGGATGAGGTGGGAATCTACCTTGTGCTCATGCAAGACATCGGGGAAGATCCGATTTTCTTGGATATTTAGAGGGATATGTCATGATATATGATGCATATTATGTGTCATATGATAAAAGATACCAGGGTACTGGCAGTGAGGAGGGATCCCAATGATACACACTCTTCTTCTAGTACTCATTTGTCTAGTACCCCATCAATTGATGAGGGTGGCTGTGATCCTTCTCCACATCCTCCTCATACTCCTTCACCTCATCTAGATCATGAGCCATCAACAACTATTCCTCCAACACCTATTTCTAATTAGAGAGTCAACCAACCACTTCCTTCTGACCATCCATTCTCTTCTACTACAGACCAAGCCTCCACTATTGGTGTAGATATGATTATCTCATCGACTGGACCATATATGTTATAATAGTTTTTTGACTATATATATATATATATATATATATGTATGTATATATATATATATATATATGGTGCATTTTTTATGTTCATGTTGATGTACTTAATTTATATGTTGATGTTGATGTGTACATAGTTAGGTCAAGATATATATGTTTGTTAAATGTGCTTGATAATTGTGTATATTAAATGATTTTTGTTAGATGTGTGTGATGATGATGCAAGATACCAGATATATAAAATATGCAGAACAGGAACGAGATGCTAGAAATAACAGAATAACAGTAAAACATCCAGCATAATCTTCACAATACACAGAAATGATATATGAAATAGCAACAGAAATAGCACTTGATTCAGATAGCAATGTTCACAGGCCTCTTCGATGGGGAAACCTCCAAACGAGCAGCGCTCTGTTACAATAATATCCCAGCTAGGGTTCTCATACCCTCGACTCCTATTTATACTAAAAAGAAGCATCTAGAGGAAGATCCTTCTAGAAGAGGAAGCTTCTATTAGGTCTTCTTACATCCGCCTAATTCTCTTTTATTGAAAGGTCTTATTAATATTGACCTTTATTACATCCGAATACATTAATCTACCCATGTGCGGGTTAGGACCTTAACATGTCCGCCCCTTTAAAAACAGCCTTGTCCTCAAGGCTTGAGATGTGGAAA
>ML776558.1:523566-633100 GCA_009831015.1 Picea engelmannii | reverse complement strand
AAATTACAAAGTTCAATATGGTTGAAACTATAATTGTAAAATTACCATAAACATTTTTCTATTGCATAGATAGTTCATACATATTCATTCTAACTAAATTCTTTTTCAAAAAACAAATTACATATGAATAAATTTTATTTTCCATTCTACGATTTACTCTTTTTTAATAGACTCTTCTACACTAAAATTTGTTATTATAAAAAGTTATGATCTACAATAGTAAGCATTCTATTGGCCCTAAAATTTTATGGATGCAAATCTTCCTATTGTTATTTTTTTCATTATAAAAATTTATACGAAGAAAGTAGAATTTCATATCCCATTAAAAATTCAACTGATTTGACATTTTTCAGGATTTCACAATTGTAAATACTTATGTTTAAGCGTAAAATCCTTTGCGAACCTTACCAATTATATAAAATGCCAACTCTAAAATGTTTGGTGAAATTTTCATAAAAACATGTTGTTACAACTTTATCATGAAAATAATTATGAAAATTTTATGCTAAACATGCAACGACATATTAATATCTTCAAATAAAAATATAAAATTCTATTTCAATAAATCATTCCATGCAATCATAAATAATTTGAAATACAAACACACTATGCATCAAACTGACTGTTAACCAACTAAAATTGTTCAAATATTTGTTACAATTAACTTTCCATTTCCTCCATCACAAGATGGATAAAAAATAATATAATTAGCAAAATCAAGATAACAAAAAGTTGCAACATAGTATAAATGATGAAAACATGTACATATCACTCTGTATTGTCATCACCCTTGATATCTTCCTCACTTGGTATGATAACAATGTTGTTCTCAAAAATATGTTTTGATCTAGGGTCGTGTCTTAATACGAACCACCAATCCATATCCATCACATCTAGGTTAACAAACACTTGGTTGCAGTTTTTTGGGACAACATGAGGTTCCTTAGCTTCATCCCACATATTTCTAGAGTTGATACATATCATCCCACTATTGTGATCTTCCTTTACATTATTTCTATCAAAGGTGTCCCACCACTTGCACCAAAAAATACCACATTGGAAAGAATATAGGTCCACTTGAATGATCTCTTGTATCTTTCCAACGTAACCTAACTTCCCTCATATTAGGTTTTGATCGCAGTGTCTAGCATGACTATATTGGTCGACCTCAACTTCGAATCCATAGTCTTGTGTCATGTTTCCATCATCGACATCTTATGTGCAAAAATGATGTCCATATGACCACATAGATGGGAACAAATGCACTTATAAAAAAGTCAAGAAATCATAGTTTCATGTGTCTATTAACCCGATGAATAAAATATTAAATATAGATGTTACAATTCAAAGGTGCATTACGAAGTTAAAAATATAAACAACTATATTATTACTGAGTTGTTGCACTCAATCCCTATGTTTAGTGCATCCTCTTCAACACATGGGTAATGACCGGATGCATCGTATTTCTCTCTGACTTGGTCAACAAACAAAATTTTGGGGCATATTATTGGCATATTTTTTTTAAATGACCAGGATAAGGCATAATTTTACCATTCAACCATCTAAATTTATTCCTGCCACTGTCCCATTTCCTCCTCTTCTGTTTTTAAAAAGTGACCCAAGATTGTGTTGCCTTCAAATTGTAAAGAATGAATTTATTGATGGTATCAATTTCTCAATTCATTGATGTATATATTCAAGAAATCAGACCAACATATAGTACGTATGAGATAAAATTATACATTATGAATTTGAGTGTGAATAGTTACTATGTAGAAATATGAGAAATGATAAGTCACTTACTCTTTATCAAGATCCTTTTTCCATTCATTTGGAGAATCTCCCCTTCTCTTTTCTCTTCATCCCTTTCATCATCCCAAATCACTACACCTATTGTGTTGTCGATCTGCTTGATGTACTCACTAGAATAATAGAAATACTGATATGATATGTACCCCTCTACCATAGACACCTCGAGTTTTTTCCTTTGTCAAAAAAATATTTTCAATTTCTTCATGTATCTCCCTAAGAAGAACATCCAAGGAAAGGATACAATTTAGACTAATTCGACCTCATATACTAGGTGAATTAGAATATGAACATGCAAGTCCTTGAAACTCATTAACAGTTCCTTCTCAAACATAAAAACAATCTCATCTATCTCTTGATGCCACAATGGAATGATATCCATATGAATTTCCTTTGATGTGATCCAACATACAAATGCAGATAATTTAGATATGGAATGTCGTAGGTCATGTGGGAAGTCATGGTTCACACACCCATGCATGAGTAGAGGATAATTACACTACAAAGTAAACACATACAAAATTAACTATGTTTTATCCCATGGCATAAAAATTAAAAGAAATAATGAAATCATGATTTTGACATATGTACTCTTACAAGGTTCAAATGGTCATGTGATTTCAACCCCGACAAATGGAATTTCATAGTGAAGTTGCATAATAGTGAAGACCCATATAAATAAGGTACCTTCACACCCAATATAACTTCCTTTTCCAAATAAAAATCATCTTTATTCAAAATCCATGGGACATCGCCTTCTTTGAAAGACCAAGAGGGACCAACCTCTCCTCTATTTTGTTTTCTTGGCCAATTCTTTTTAGTTTTTGAAGAAATAACATCTCTCCTAACAACCAATGTGTCACTTTATTTTGATGATATGTTCTTCCATAAATAATATGAATGTTTTTTAAATATATGCATGGGATCTAGTAATTGGGCAATCTTAAGATGCTCCCAATATGGGAGCTCATAAAATATATATTTCCTTTTCATCCCAATGGGAGATCTCTCAACACATGTGTCAAATAATTATGGAACATTGAACATAGGCTCCCCATTTGAATCGAACATTTCTTAATCTCCTTCTCCTTCTCTCTCTCATATTCTCTAAGCCATTCTTCTAGTGTCATTATTGCAGGCCATTGGGTTATCTTTGGTTTACCATTGAAAGTGGATGTTCCTCTTTTGTAAGGGTGTTTTTCTAGGAGGAATACCCTAGAGAATTCATGCATTGGATTTTGTGGGTGGTTGGACCACCTAGCCTTCAGAGAAGGTCCATGAAATTTACATCCATGATACCCTTATTTTACAATACTTGTGAAATTATTAATGTATACATAACATGTTAGCATTGAAGATCAGAACAATCACAATGAATTAAATATGCCCAAAAACATTGTTATGTATATAAATAAATAAATAAATATGTAATTCGCCAAAGAAAACTCATAATCCTCGATAATCATGTATGGTGTAAGCACATATGCCATACAATGTAGAAATCCTCTCTATTGCGATGGGTATTGATACATTGTATACATGTATCCATTACCATAATTCCTTCAATTCATCTACCAATGGTTGTAGGTAGACATCCATATTTTTCACTTGTCTTATACCAAGGAATATCAGAGACACCATAAGATGTTCATTCTTTAGGGACAACCATGGGGGGATATTTTTATTCATCACTACTGCAAACCAAACATAATAGATGGTATTTTGGAGGGAATATGGGTTGACACCATCCATGGCTATGCTGAGTCATAGAATTTGTACTTCATCCTTGAATTTTTTGGGCCATGTATCCTCTATATGCCTCATGTCTATTGAATCAGTTGGGTTCACATAACTCCCAAATCACTTCTGTGTGAAGCATGCCATCCCTGCAACATAGATAATTATTTGCAACAAAAGATCCTTTGAATCCTTGGGATTATAAGCATGTGCCTCAATATCTTATGAGGACGACCATGTGATTTTCCCTTTTTATTTGATTTATGGTACCTGTCATGCAAACATTTTAGACATATCTCTTTTTCTACATATTTTCCTCTATATAGAATATAATCATTTAGACATTCATGATATGATATGTACTCAAAACCTAACATTTTCAACATTTTCGTTGCCTCTTTGAAGTTATCGGGCAATACATTATCACTTAGAATTTTTTTATCTTTGAATAACCTACAGTTAGTGGGAAATAGAAATGTACAATGTTATTTAACGTTCAAAAAATCGAGCATTTTTAATGTTGATTGTGTGACAATATTTCTCAAAATATAAGGTACTTAATGGTCAATTACCTAAATATTTCCAAGAAACATGTGTTTGAGATGCCAAACCTTGGTTTCAAGTTGTACAATAACATTATTGTCCACAACTGGGTATAATTTGACTGGCTAGGTCTAAAGAGAGGGGTGATGGAAGAAGATTTCAGGATTTTGAAAAACATGTCAGTGATATGAGCATCATCCCCTAGCTCATCGTACTGTAATTAATCTAAAAATATTGTCTCCATGGTAGTATTATCCCCTAAATAAGCATCCATACCAACCTCTATTTGATTGAATGCATTTCCAACTTGTGAAGAACTACCATTGTTGCAGTCATTCCTAATTGGTGAATCTAGATGTAGTGGAAATTGAATATGTGGTTGATTCAACCATCCTTTGTATACTTCCTCTCTGAGTTGTGCTCTTATTGCAAATTTCTCTCGATTTGACATTGTAGTGGGGTGAAATGAAAGATGATTGTTAGGTCTCTTATCATCAGAATCCTAATTTCAAAAATATTGAACATTAGTACATCGATGATATTAGTAAGCATAAGGAAATCGGTTTGTTCAAATTAAATTACACAAAATAATTATTATCATCACTGACCCAAGGTTGCAACTGGAAGATGACATGTTACAATTGGAAGGGTAAAGTGGTTGTCCATTATCATCTACCAACTACTTGAGGTATGTTTCTCATGATAAGAGATTCCAACATTTTTGAACTGGTGGAATATTTTATGCATCTGAACTCGATTCTAAATCAGAATCTTGCAAATTTGGATACATTTTTATTCAGATTGACATGGATAAAACAATAAATTGAATTAGATAATCGAACTATAAATAAAATATGAACTTACTAGAGATGGAAAGGGAGAACTCTGCGATGGACTTTGAGAAATATGGAACATGCTGGAATTTGAAGAATCGACCATTTTATATTAAAAGTTTTTCTCCACACCTTTGAGAGAAATTAACAATAAATATTTAAGAATAATGCGACTTGAAGAGTTAAATGTATACTATGAAGTGCTGCAAGTCACGTGGATGCATCTTGAAACACAATTTAAGATGAATATACTATTTTATGTGCAAATAAAAATTCAGATAATTTTTAAAGCATAATGGTGCACTTAATTAAACCAAATGCACCAGTTTGTATGTAACAATGTAAAGAACTGAGGCATTTAATTACTAACCACATCGGTGATCAAGATTTCAAATAAAAGAATAATTATATGATATCGGTGCTCCCAAAATATTTATCACACCAGTGTATTTAAGAAATGAACACACCAGTGATTTATATTAATAAACACAAAGGTGTTTCAAAAAACTTAAAATAAAATGTGAATTTGTTCTTTTACAACTGAAAAATGAGCGGGAATTTATTTTTCAAAAATCTAATTTCATAAAGTCCTTTAAATAGTAAGAATTTATTCACTATTTCATTAATTTTCCAAAATTTACAGGGGAGTGATTTGCAAGAGATATGTATCGGGGAGGACCGTGGAGTAGAAAAATACTATGAGATAGTAGAATTATTTAGAAGATCAGAATTTTAAGGGTATGTTGATTCACTCAAAACCGTTTTGGAGAAAAAAAATTATTCTAAAAAAGATAACAAAATTTCATACTTACCTTAAACCATTTCTTCTTCTTGCTTATGTGACTACAAAATTTCACCTTAGGGTTTAACTCCCTCTATCACTTCACAATTAGGGATTTTAATTTTAGGAATTTTATATTTAATGGGTTTGTGTTTCTATAGATAAGGCGTTTGGCCTGTGATGCAAGGAGACCACTTATTGAATTGGATCAAAACCCTCTTGACCCTTTCACGTTTAAAAAATAATTTTTTTTGGTTATCAGTGTGCCTATTTGATTATAACACACCGATGCACTTAATGATAAAGAACACTGGAAATGTTGTAACATATTTTTTTATTTTTTTCATTCATTGATGTGTAATTTTTTTCATTTTTTTTTTTGTCGATGGTATTTTGTTTTTCATTTTTTACTCTATTTGCAATGTGGTTATCAATACATATCACATCGTTGTACTTTAAAGCATTTTTCAAAAAACAATTTCCTGTCGGTGCATTTCCTATATCAAATGCATCAGTGCGTTCATATTATTACAATGCACCAAAAAGGACATTTGTTTTTGTTTTAGCTAGAAATTATGTAATTTATTTATAAAATATATTTAATAGATTTTGTATTGTGTCAAATAGTTGGATTAGGTTGATGGAATTGTTTTTTTGAATGTTGGTTGTCATATATGTCAACCCTTGGAGAGTGATATTGTAGATTGATGTCAACCCTTAGATATTTATGTAAACCTTTAGAGAAGTCCGGTAGAAAATATCAGTAGCCCCAACAATATGGTTAAGGGAATTACGTTTGTTTTATGTATAATGGTATGAATATTAATATATCTACAGATAAGACTATTCTATATGGATAGTACATGTCATGCCATTTCCGATGATATGTGGAACACCACATAACTCCTCACGGATAGAGAGTTATGGCCTTGTGAAGTTGGAAAACCCTTATGAATTATCTAGAAGGTCAAAGAAGTCAATTATTCTAGAAGCTCCTAGAAGAAGTGTATGAGTAAGATTGATGGTAACTAGGAGTTAGTAATAGGTATAGTTGTTGCATTAAGAAAATAATTAAAAATAAATTAGATGCAACAAGAAGTTGTGAGTTTGGTAATTATGGTAAAGTAGTTGTGATGAGAAAATTTAATAATCAAAGTGGTTGGCCGAGAAATAAATTAAATAATAAAGTGGTTGCAACAACAATTTAGTTAAGGGAAAAGTAGTCATGAATTAATTAATTATAGAAAAGTTAGTTGCAACAAGAGGCTGTGAGTAAAGAGAAATTATTTAAATAATAAAGTAGTCAAAGTGGTTGCAAAGAGAAATTATTTAAATAATAAAGTGGTTATAAGTGCACAAGTGGTTAGAACTAGGTTAGCTCTAGAAGAAGGATGTTGGATTAAGTTAGTTAGAAGGTAACCCCTTAAGTAAGATACATGGAAGTATAAATAAGAGAGAAAGGCTCTCCCATTAGCACCTACCCTACCTATTTGAATATCATTGAATATCTATTTTGTGAAAGGTCTATCGAATGTATACATTGATAGATCAAGTTACGCAAGTCTGAGGTAGTGAAGGAGGGTTGATGGTGAAAGATTCAGAGTTGTAGAAATACTAAAAAAACCCTAGTTTTTGAGGTGTACGCGATCTGCAATGGAGAAGGGTGTGTACGTACATAGACTGGAAGTATAGCTGGGAGTGTAGATACGTGGGATGGAAGTATAACATGGCATGCACATGTGGGAAAAATCCATGAAAGCTTGAGTGATGAGGGTGTATGGTTCTTAGATTCCGAGAGAAATCTCCCACAAAAGTATAAAATGATCAGGTACAACAAATCTATCTAAGATTCAAAAGGTATGTCACATTCTAATGAGTAGTTTGATATTCTTGTCTTCATGAGATATGATTATAGGATATTGAGTGTTTTCCCTAGAGAGGATGTTGGTTGTATCACATCTGTGTTATGAGGTAGATCTACAAAAATACAACAATTGTATGTTGGTAATATTCATTAGTACATCTTGTTGGTTGAAGTGTTGAGACGTAGCTAGTATTCCTTGGTATATGGTTGAGGGTTTTTTATTATGATGTGGTAGTGAAGTTGTTGGCTAGTTTGAGGTAGATCTGTTGTAGTACATGGACGGTACATGAGTGATTGTCATTGATGTACATTGTTGATAGTACAAGTTGGTTGGGACATGTTGCAGGTTGATGTGACAGAGGCAGAAAAGGGTCCGAGTTTCAGAAAAGTGAGAATCCTAGCCCTCATAAGGCATAGAAAAGCTGTAGTATAGATAGGCCGCATAAATACATGGGATATAGTATAGACATGGCATGTAAATACACGAGCTGCAATACAAATAGGTCACATAACTATTTATTTATATTGGTACAGGATGAGACCATGTATTGTTTGGTTACATGATAGTGGAACATGTTGGTTACAAGTGATGGCAAATGTTGGTATAGGTTTATAGTTGTATATATCACAGTGTCATTGTGGAAGTGTTCTCAAAATTTATTTGACACTTATGTTTCAGGGTGACATGATGAGACAATGATAGGTGGTTGTATCCACCTTCTAGTTGTATCCGAAGAACATAGGGGGTTGTAGATTAATTCTAGTTTTAGTCAGAGAATTCAGGAGTTGGAGCTTCCCTCAGGTTGTAGCATGAGAAGATAGGGGGTTGTAGTCTCCTTCTAGTTGGAGCTAGAGAATTAGAAGATGGTTCTTCCTTGAATGTAATTCTTAAAGACATACATAAGGAAGATGATGGAGAGAAACAATTTGTATAGAAATGGAATACCACAGTTTGATAGTCATAATGGTCTGAAGTGTGAGATGTGGAGAAAAAGAATGAAAACATTTTTAGAGGAATAGGGATATGATATTCGGTATTCAATTATGACAGGATATAAAGCTACAAATAAAGAGAAGACTACAACCAAGAAGGAATTGAATAAGAATAAAAAAATAGCAATGGATTTAATCTGGGAAGGATTACCTGATCTAGTAAGAGAAAACGTTGGTAAATGTTTTGCAGCTAAATAAATTTGGGATAATTTACATAATATTTATTCTTAACCCATAAAAAATTCATAGAATGTCAAAGAAGATGCAGGAATAGATCAAGAGAAAATATGTTCATCATATCAGACAAATTCAAAATAAGAAGAGTACAGAATAAAAATAAGTATGTTGTTTTTCTTTAATTGTGAAAAACAGTGACATCTAGAAATTGAATGCCCTAAAGGTATGAGACATAAAATCCAATTTAAATAGAAGACAATTATCAAGAAGAACCAATAAGTGATTTAGATGAACTAAATAAAAAAACAGAAGAAAACAAGTCACGTAAGAAACAACTGATGAAGCAAAAAAAAAGTATTCAAGGTTTCGAAGAAGCTCAGTAGGTCATCAATAATTTAAGAGCTCATCTAGAAGAGGCCAGAAGAATTGAAGAAACTCTAGAATATAAAAAGTAGTGTTTGTGTAACATCCCTCTCTGACGCACTGAGAAAACTTATTATTTGAGGACACTTGATCGCAAGTGATCTGGACTTTTCTGATGTTAAAACATTTATACTTGATTATGATGCCTTATGATACATGACATGATGTTTTACTATTTGATGTAGATAGGTGCTAGTGACTCAGTTGTATTGAGTGTGCAAGGTTTTGGACCTTGAGGATGCAGAGGCATCGGTGGAACCCCTTGGACTCTGGATTGAGTCAGGGAGTGTCCTATTTGGGTTGATTTATTTACTGTGATATTTCATTGATTTGATGATTGATGTTGACATGTTCTGACACAATTTTTGATGATGCAGGCTGACGATAGATTTCCGACCAGACTCACATATGGAGTAAAGGGGACACACACGATTTCCAAAGAGGTTGAGGGAGAGGGGTGGACAACAGCCCTGCCACCGCCTACTAGCACTCCTGCCATGGCTCGAACTGTAGGTTAACTATTACCTAGTTCGAGAGGATCCACGATGTCGTGAGGGAAGACTGCGACAGTCGCTCATGATGATTATAAGGGGTGTGTAATAAGGCGAGGGCCTTATTCCTTAGAACCCTTAGTCTCCCACAAGTTCACCTGGCGGAGTGTTGACTCCAGGGGTTATAGATGTCTAACAATTAGTCCAGTTGGTGAGTGGCACCCTTGGAGCACGTGGTGCATCCTGAAGGGCACGTCGCACAAAATAAAGACAAGAAGCGAGTGGCACCCTTGGAGCACGTGGTGCATCCTGAAGGGCACGTCGCGCAAAGGAAACGAACGAGGCGAGTGACACCCTTGGAGCATGTGGTGCGTCCTAAAGGGCAAGTCGCATTGATGTGGATGAAGGAAACAAACCTAAATAACCCTAAGACAATAACGCCTTAATAAATTCTTAAGACGACACCCCTAAACAATTGTAGTCCAGTTCAAAATCTAAACCTAAGTAAAAAAAAAAAAACTTCTCTAAGATAAAAATTTTGTTTAACCTTAAGGAAAAAGGCCCTAACTCTAACTCTAAAAAGAGCCTAACCCTAATTTTAAATGAAATAGCTCCAACGAATCTTGACCTAATCCTATACCCAAATATCATTAGTAATAGAAATTAACCCTAATAACCATTAAAATAATTAAGCAAAACATCATTATGAGATTTTAGGCTAGAGTTCGCACCTCAATGCAGTGCAAGGAGAATACAATTTTTAGAACGTACTTGAGCTCTAGTTCTTGGATTTATTAACGTTAACTTCATTCAACTACAACCAATATATCGACGGATACTAGATTTCATAATCTTTTTCAACCATTTAACTTTTATTGAACTCATAACCTTCATTCAGATTGAAACATAACTTTTCTTGAAAATAAAAATATACATAAGTACAGTTTTTGTTAACTCAGACAATAAATTTCATTGAAGGCCTCTCCTTCTTTAAATGAAACCTTCAATGAGAGTTCATTAACATATTGAAAGCATAACTCCCTTATGAACGCAATAGTTTTTCAAAAATTAAACTAATTCATAAATAAACGACTACCAAAAGCCATAGTTTTGATTGACAGAACGCATAACCATCAGTGAATAAATTGAATTCTTAAGGGACTAAACTATATTCCTTAAAACTCATACATAAACTCAGATTGAACCAATAGTAATAAAATTATTTAGCGAGCGGGAGTATAAAAATAAATATGAATTTAAAAATAAAATGAAAAGATGCTTAGCGCATTTACCTTTTGGGTTTTTTAAAAAAAATAAAAATAAAAAAGGGGGAAATAATTTTGGAGAAACATGGGGGATGAGTGACACTTGTAAGATAGAGAAAATTTAGAGGGTTTTTCATTAAAACTTAAAATAAATGTGATTTAGGTCAAAACTCGATAAAAAGAAAGGGGCATGGGGGAAAAATGGATGAGCTATTAGGTATTAATATGCTGCCAAAATTGTAAACTGGACTGATTGCTTGTGAGGAGTGGGGACTTTCTCAGCTGGGATCAGAGTGGTAGCTCAGCCTTGGAGGAGAGCTGGGAAGCTAGGTATACTATTTGGTTTGTGTGTGGCCCCTTTTCGGCTCGGGGGGCTAAGGGGGAAGCAGAGTACCCCTAGCATTTGGATGGGAGGTACCGGTGCAGTCTCTACGGTCGGTGAGCGGGAGCGGCATGGAGCACGAACGACACTGGGGACGGCATTGAGGCAACGATATGATTTTTATTGGTAGAGTAGAATGCTCGGATGGTTCCTTCGTTGTAATCTTGTTGTTGTATATCCTTTCATTCAACGTCCTGGACTGTATCAAATAATTACTATTGATAATCTGGACTGTGCAAATTTTAAATTATTGTGCGGGAATGTGAAATTGTTATTATTTATGGTTCTGGAGTTTTTCTTTATACCGTGGGTTTTTTTTGGGGGCAATTTGATTATTGTTGGGCATTTCGATTTTTATGGGGGCGTATTGTTCGATTTTTCTGTGGGTATTCGACCCGGGTTTTCAAGTAAACCTCCTATGCCCATAAATGAAATAAAACCTCTTATTTATTTATTTATAAACATATCTATCACCATTTCTACCATCGGGCATCGATTAACTGTTGAATGTTGCGCCAAACCTAAAACATTAACCCTCAGAGATCTAGAACCCTTCATCTCATTATCCAAATATTTGTTCTCTACCCTATTTGTTTTTGTTTTTATCACAAACTTCAGAGCTGTGAACTTGGGTTTCTTGGCAAGACTATTATGCAAACCCTCCTTGGGAAAAGTGTGGTTGAGAAATCGTTACGGGAGCTTCTGGTTTATTCATGAGTAGTAGACTGTATTAGAACCATCTCTGTGTTATACTAGAAGTTTGGGCGGCCTCAAATTTTACTCCTGTGTGTTGTCCCTGCTTCGTTTCGATATAACACAATTCATTTTGTTGAACAGATAAGCCTTAAGTCGCACTCATAGGCCTTGGATTGAGGTCTTCTCGGATTGGGCCGTATTGAAATTATTACAAAGTAACGTTTATTTCGAGACCATATGCACATTATCGTGTATCAATGTGCCACTCTGTATTTTTGAGCCTTGTTCTGATTTCGAACTGTATTGCATTGTTATTCATTTGGTTGTCAACTTGACATTAAGGTTGATAAAATTGACTATGCCACGCATCTTACTGTTGACCCGTATCAGGATCCTTTAACCATATAATCTTAATTAATCCATTGACTACACATAGCGCCATTTTAGCATTCTGTGTTCAGGTCCATTCTCGCACTTGACTATTCTGTTATGAGGTAGATTTCATTCCTTTGACAGCTTCGTCTTGCTCCTACCTTCCCTAAATAACATTGCTAACTATGACAGCGAATATATTTGGAACAACGTGTTTTCCTAGACTGTTGGTTTATAAATTCTCTTCACCCTCCTTAAACCCTAACAAATGTCAGGGCATGCGCGCATCAGTGGCCGCTGGGTCTCTGGCAGGCGCTCCCAACTGCTCGTTTTAATTGCCCTTGAAAACTGCAAACATTGTTATTACAGCGTAATTGTTGGGTGACAGAATGACTGTTTCTACTTTTTGTAAGGGAATAGTTAATGTGCCTTGTATTGGTGATTTAGGTAACAATTAACCATTGGTGCTGTAACACAACCTTATTGTTATTTTAATGGAAATATAAAATGCTAGTATAAGGTGCAATTTAAAATGCAGCAATAATACTGTTTAAGGAAAGTTTGGCAGTAGGGTGGCTTGTTGTTATTTGATGGCAAATATAAAATGACATATTAAAATGCCAGGTCTATTGGGTTTTATGGAGATTAAATGATTTTCATTAAATGGAAAGTAATCATTTATGGATAGTAAATAATTGCATTAATGTAATGATTTTTATGTTATAAAGGAAAGTAATCACTTTATGGAAAGTAAATGATTTGCATTAAAGTAATGATTTTTATGTTGTAAAGGAAAGTAATCACCTTATGGGAGGTAAATGATTTGATTAAATGATTTCTTATGATTTTCTTTTTATGTTGTATAATGGAAAGTAAGCATTAGTTATGTTTAATGCTATTCTAATATAAAGGCAATTGCATGGTATTTATGTTCAAGTTTGGGAGATCTGTGGATATTAGTAACAAAAAGTGGGAAGTCCTCATTATTTAATTTTCAATGAAACCATGATATATAAGGCCATTGTTATCTTATTGGTGAGTGTGATAAATGAATATTGACATTTTGGGTGTAATGAAACTAATTATGTAAGGAAGGTGGAATTGATACTAATGATGTTCATGGTGAAATTAGGTAATGTACTGATTAAAGTTAATGCTAAGGTTATGGTAAGGTTAAATTCTACGTTAATGGTTTTATGGAAATGTTAAAGTAATGGTTATATAAAATGGGAAGTTGCTAGGTGGTCGTCATTCTATTTAGTTACTGTAAACATAATGTGGTTATGGGTGGGGTAACGAGTTGAGTTTAATTAACATTAATAATAGTACCATGCAAGGTCTTGAACTATGTTCAATAAGCTAGTATGATTCAGTAGATGGGGTTGTGAATAACCAAATTACATTATTTAAGGTTGGATAACTCGTCGATTTATAGATTTTAATTGGAGCAATTGGTTTGTAATTTGTTAGTCAATGTCGGAGTCCTTCTTACTTGCGCCTTCCTAGAGGATGTGTTGTTTATATAATTTGGGTTGTACGAGGTCGTAATCATTTTATTGCTTGGTCAGTTTGTCGGGCAGAATGTAGACACCTTGTTGTAGCTTAGTATATAAGTTTGTGTGTGTGATTACGTTTGTGTAAAGAATCCCATGACGTATCAAGAGTCTCGGGCCCTTTAAAGGCATGGTTTCCACTCTTTCAACACACCTAACGGAGTTTACTAGTCTCTTCCTGAGCAGTCAGCCAAGAGCCTATCTGATCTTCTCTCGCTCCGGAGCAGAGAACTAAGATTAAACGCCCTTCTTTCCTGTGCAGAAATAGTAAAGTCTACTACCATGGATTCTTCCTTCTGTGTTTGTACTGTGCATAACCCAGCATGTCGTTAAATGTTTGCGTTGTGTGCCTTAAGCCTATGGTCGTTAATGCTTGCAGTCACTTGTTGTGCACCTTATGTCTTCTTGTTGTGATCATCGTGGTTTTGTCTTGTTAGTTGTCAGGTGGCAACGTAGATTCAAGTGTGTCTGTTACTTTTTACATGCGTGCACACACCTAAAAAAAAAGAAAAAAAAAATTGCACTTGTTATCAGAGTTGTTGTCGTATCGAGGAG
Source organism: Picea engelmannii (assembly GCA_009831015.1). Lineage (NCBI taxonomy): Eukaryota > Viridiplantae > Streptophyta > Pinopsida > Pinales > Pinaceae > Picea > Picea engelmannii. The sequence goes on along the minus strand of ML776558.1, from coordinate 618,626 downwards.
GGTCGTTACATATGGTATCAGAGCCAGTTTGACCCGCAACTTGGGATTCGCTACGACTTTCGTTGACATGAGTTGATTTTATATACTATTGTTGATCGAGTTGATTGTGTGCATGCAGGTAATCATGGTTAGAGGACGCCGCAGAGGAAGATGAAGGGGTGCTAGGGGAGGAGGTGTGACGCCTCCAGTAGCATCCACGCCTGAGGGGTCTAACCCCCAGGGAGGCGAGCAGGTTCTTGGACAGGAGAATATAGCGGTTGGTGATGTTATTGGGATGATGAGATCCTTTCAGCACATGTCTGAGGCTCTGATCAGCCGATTGGACAGAGACGAGGCCAGGGCGCTGGCACCCACTGAGGTTCCACAATGCACACCAACCGTTACAGGTAGCATTCACCGTGAACTCGAGAAGGTAAAATTTCCCAAGTTCTTTGGTGCCCTGGACAACGCAGCTACCGAGGCATGGTTGGAGAATATAGCGATGTGCTTCGCACTTCACGATTATACCTCCAACATGAAGGTTCACATGGAGGTCTTTCAACTGAAGGGGATCACTCTTCTATGGTGGAAGACGCTCATGCCGCAGCTGAACATGATTGTTGAAGACGTGTCATGGGAATAGTTCGAGGAACGGTTCCGAGAGAGGTACCTTTCAAAGGAATTCATTGAGCGTCATCTCAATGAGTTCAACGCTTTATGACAGGGAGGTCGTACGGTGCCCGAGTACGAGGCACGTTTTATGGAGTTTCTCTGGTATGCTCCACACCTTAACACTAAGAAGCTCAAGGTCAACCAGTTCGTGTTTTTCCTTAACGACAGCCTACATGCAAAGGTTAGGATCTTGATGCCTCAAACCTTGCACGACGCTGTCCAAAAGGCCCTCATAGTAGAGGAGGAGCTTATCAGCGGGGGTCAGACCAGGACTCCAGTGAGACCAACAGGGCAAGGTTCGTCTGGAATGCCGCAGCACCAGACACCAGCGAGACATACGCTGGGATATCGCAGCTTCCAGAGGGGATCCATGTTCACTACACCTCGACGACTTCCACCTCAACAGCAGACACCTTATCAAGGACCACAACACCAGCAGCAGTGTCGCCTGCAACAGTAGCAGTTTAGGCCTGTTCAACAGAACAAACCTGGTTTTCAGGCTGGTGGGCAGTCATCTTCTACTTCGGGTACCAAGACTACTGGGCCGAAGAAGGGGTGTTGGACGTGTGGGGAGCCACACTACCAGCGCGACTGTCCTGTGGAGAGGAACAGGGCGTCCAGATCATCCAGACCCACTACAGTGGGAGATATGGGCAAGGCCCATCGGATTCATGCAGTGGTGAATAACCACCAGGTAGAGCACCAGTCGACGGTGCTTGAGACAACAGGTACTGTCGCTGACCAGACCCTTAGTATTTTGATAGACCCAGGAGCTACTGAGAGTTTCATTTCTGGTGTAGCACTAAAAAGGATTAAGGTAAAGGCAGTCGAACAAGATGAGTTTAGCTTCGTGGAGATGGCTTCGGGAGCCAAACAGAAGGTTGGAGGAAAGGTTACGGGTTGTGCCCTTAACCTGGGAGAGTTTGTCACGAGGGTGAACTTGTACGTCACGATCTTAGGATCTTATGACGTCGTGATCGGTATGGATTGGTTGGAAATGCATGAGGCGATACTCAACTGTAAGGCGAAATGGTTGAGCTTGGTTGATGACGAAGGATAGAGACGTGTGATTGTATGATGGAACCAGGGAGTTTCCCTACGGTTCGTCTCTTCCTTACAGTTACGGAAGAGTATGCGCAAGGGGTGCAAACTTTATGCAATCCTTGCACTAAACGAGAAGGGAGTAGAGGAAGGTCTAGAACACCTTCCAGTGGTGAAGGAGTTTGCGGACGTATTTCCAGAGGAGTTGCCTGGGATGTCGTCGGAAAGGGAACTGTAGTTTACCATAGACCTGAAACTGGGGTCCGAATCGATAGAAAGAACGCCTTATCGGATGTCGACCCCGAAGTTGGAAGAGTTGAAAATGCAACTGAAGGAGTTGTTGGACCTGGGATTGATACGTCCTAGTGTGTCACCGTGGGGTGCACCAGTTATTTTCATACGAAAGAAGGATGGATCATGGAGGATTTGCATTGACTACCGTCAACTGAACAAGGCTACGATCAAGAATCAGTATCCCTTACCAAGAATTGATGATATGTTCGATCAAATGAAGGGTGCGACGGTGTTCTCCAAGATCGATTTGCGATCAGGGTATCACCAGTTACGGATGAAGGAGGATGACGTCCCTAAGAATACCTTTAAGACGATATTTGGACATTACGAGTTTACTGTTTTACCTTTTGGACTGACAAACGCCCCAGGGGTATTCATGAGTTTGATGAACGGGGTGTTCCGCGAGTACTTGGACAAGTTCGTCCAAGTATTCATTGACGATATTTTGATCTACTCTCGGACGACGGAGGAGCATGACAAGCACTTGCGCTTGGTACTACAGTGTCTACGAGAGCACAAATTATATGGGAAGTTGTCCAAATGCTCTTTTTATCAATCGAGGATTCACTACTTAAGGCATGTCATCTCCAGCGAAGGTATCGCCATGGATCCAGCCAAGGTTGAGGCTATTATGGAATGGCCTGCACCGACGAATGTCACATAAGTGAATAGTTTTATGGGTTTAGCAGGATACTATTGACGGTTTGTCGAGGGATTTTCGAAGATAGCAAATCCGATCACGGAGTTGCAGAAGAAAAACAAGAAGTTTGTTTGGACCAAGAAATACGTGGAAGCATTTCGGAGGCTTAAGGAGTTGTTGACGACAACGCCGATACTAAAGGTCCCTGACATGGACGCAGACTTCTTGGTATGCACTGACGCATCCAAGGAAGGTTTAGGCAGAGTCTTGATGCAAGACGGACGAGTGATTTATTACATTTCGAGGAAACTAAGAAGGCACGAGGAAAACTATGCGACGCATGATTTGGAGTTATTAGCCATCGTATATGCCTTGAAGGTTTGGAGACACTACCTTGTTGGACAAAAATTTGAATTAAGGAATGATCATTGTGGGCTGCAACACATTTTTACGCAAAGCGACCTGAACGCACGACAACGACGTTGGTCGGAATTGCTTAGCGAGTACGACTTCGAGATTACTTACATAAAGGGAACAGTGAACCGAGTGGCTGATGCTTTGAGACAGAGACCACGCATATTTTCGGTGTTGCCTCTTCAGACAAATCTACGTGAGAATATTTTCACTTTACAGCGTGATGATGACTGGTACAAAGAAGTCAAGGATTTTATCGGACAAAACAAAATGATGGTACCACGATATGAGGGATATTCATTGGATAGTGATGGTTTATTGAGGTTGAGAAGTCGGATCTACGTACCGCCAAACGACGAGTTGAGGAGGTTGATCTTGAGTGAGGCTCATAGAGCAGTTTATATGGCTCACCCAGGAGTCACGAAGATGAGGGCAGACCTTAAAACCTTATTCTTATGGAAGGGAATGAAGGCTGACATAGTCAACTTTGTGGCTAGATGTCTAGAGTGTCAGCAGGTAAAGGCTCAGCATAGACACCCGACAAGTTTACTTCAACCACATGCCATTCCGGAATCGAAATGGGAAGCTATTTCGATGGATTTTATTGTTGGATTGCCACTGACGGCAAGGATACACGACGCTATTTTTGTAGTAGTAGGCACTCTGAAGAAGAGTGCTCACTTTATTTCTGTGCGTACGACGTATCAGGCACCTGACATAGTGAGAGTTTTCATCAGTGAGATTGTGAGGTTGCATGGTGTGCCTAAGAAGATTATATTCGATCGAGGATCGGTGTTTACTGGAAAATTTTGGATGAGTTTCCAAGAGGCCTTGGGAACCCAACTTAATTTTAGTACTGCGTATCACCCAGAGACTAACGGGAAGACCGAACGCACGAACCAAACCTTGGAAGACATGTTGTGCATGTACGTGATGGACCAACAAAAGCATTGGGAGGAATTCTTGCCTCTAGTAGAGTTCTCTTACAACAACAGTTACCAGAGCACCATTAAGATGGTGCCTTTTGAGTTTCTTTATGGGTGACCGTGTCGAACGCCCTTGAGTTGGGATCATCTTGAGGATAGGGTCCTAGTGGGACCAAAAGCGATCCAAGAAATGGAAGAGCAAATGAAAACCATAAGATAAAGGATTAAAGAAGCGCAAGATCAGTAGAAGAGTTATGCCGATGCGTGCCGAGCCGACCGTAGTTACAAGGTCGGCGATCGAGTCTTCTTACGGGTTAAACCGCATATGAGTTCGATCAAGTTTGGAAAGGGAGATAAACTCTCTCCTAGGTTTGTGGGACCTTTCGAGATTGTGGAGAGAAAGGGGCCTGTGGCCTATCAACTAGCCTTGCCTGATTCTTTGAGGCGTATGCACGATGTTTTTCATGTATATGTTCTGAGACATTATATTAGTGATCCTACACACGTGATTGACATGAGTTCCTTGCAGGTATCGGACGAGGGAGCGCTCACGGCTAAGCTTGTCCGCATTTTAGATCATCGCGTTCGAAAATTACGACGTCGAACGGTAGATCAGGTCAAGGTCCAGTGGGATAGTTATAGTCCGCACTCAGCGACCTGGGAGGACGCATATGATATGCGCCAATAGTTTCCATTTTTGTTTGATAGATAGACTTATGATACTGTGATACTTTTATTTCGGCATTTATACTGAGAAACTTCAGGACGAAGTTTAGACCAAGATGGGGTGCATGTAACATCCCGCTTTGGCACACTGAGAATACTTATTATTTGAGGACACTTGCTCGCAAGTGATCTGGACTTTTCTGATGTTAAAACACTTATACTTGATTATGATGCGTTATGATAGATGACATGATCTTTTACTATTTGATATAGACAGGTGCTAGTGACTCAGTTGTATTGAGTGTGCAAGGTTTTGGACCTTGAGGATGCAGAGGCATCGGTGGAACCCCTTGGACTCTGAATTGAGTCAGGGAGTGTGCTATTTGGGTTGATTTATTTACTGTGATATTTCATTGATTTGATGATTGATGTTGACATGTTCTGACACGATTGTCGATGATGCAGGCTGATGATAGCTTTCCGACCAGACTCACATATGGAGTAAAGGGGCCACACACGATTTCCAGAGAGGTTGAGGGAGAGGGGTGGACAACATCCCTGCCACTGCCTACTAGAACTCCCGCCGTGGCTCGAACTATAGGTTAACGATTACCTAGTTCGAGAGGATCCACGATTTTGTGGGGGAAGACTGTGATAGTCACTCATGATGATTCTAAGGGGCGTGCAATAAGGTAGGAGCCTTATTCCTTAGAACCCTTAGTCTCCCACAAGTTCACTTGGCGGAGTGTTGACTCCAGGGGTTATAGATGTCTACCAATTAGTCCAGTTGGCGAGTGGCACCCTTGGAGCACGTGGTGCATCCTGAAGGGCACGTCGCAAAAAATAAACACAAGAAGCGAGTGGCACCCTTAGAGAACGTGGTGCATCCTGAAGGGCACGTTGTGCAAAGGAAACGAACGAGGCGAGTGGCACCCTTGGAGAACGTGGTGCATCCTGAAGGGCACGTCGCATTGATGTGGATGAAGGAAACAAACCTAAATATCCCTAAGACAATAACGCCTTAATAAATTCTTAAAATCACACCCCTAAACAATTGTAGTCCAGTTCAAAATCTAAACCTAAGTCAAAAAAAAAAAAAATCTCTAAGATAAAAATTTCGTTTAACCTTAAGGAAAAAGGCCCTAACTCTAACTCTAAAAAGAGCCTAACCCTAATTCTAAATGAAATAGCTCCAAAAAATCTTGACCTAATCCTATACCCAAATATCATTAGTAATAGAAATTAACCCTAATAACCATTAAAATAATTAAGCAAAACATCATTATGAGATTTTAGGCTAGAGTTCGCACCTCAATGCAGTGCAAGGAGAATACAATTTTTAGAACGTACTTGATCTATAGTTCTTGGATTTATTAATGTTAACTTCATCCAACTACAACCAATATATCGAAGGATACTAGATTTCATAATCTTTTTCAACCATTTAACTTTTAATGAACTCATAACCTTCATTCAGATTGAAACATAACTTTTCTTAAAAATAAAAATATACATAAGTACAGTTTTAGTTAACTCAGACAATAAATTTCATTGAAGGCCTCTCCTTCTTTAAACGTAAGCTTCAATGAGAGTTCATTCACATATTGAAAGCATAACGCCCCTATGAACACAATAGTTTTTCAAAAATTAAACTAATTCATAAATAAACGACTACCAAAAGCCATAATTTTGATTGACAGAACGCATAACCATCAATGAATAAATTGAATGCTTAACGGACTAAACTATATTCCTTAAAACTCATACATAAACTCAGATTGAACCAATAGTAATAAAATTATTTAACGAGCGAGAGTATAAAAAAAAATATGAATTTAAAAATAAAATGAAAAGATGCTTAGCGCATTTACCTTTTGGGTTTTTTTTTTTTTAAAAAAAAAAGGGGGGGGAAATAATTTTGGAGAAACGTGGGGGATGAGTGACACTTGTAAGACAGAGAAATTTTAGAGGGTTTTTCATTAAAACTTAAAATAAATGTGATTTAGGTGAAAACTCAATAAAAAGAAAGTGGCATGGGGGAAAAAGGGATGAGCTATTAGGTATTGTTATGCTGCCAAAATTGTAAACTGGATTGATTGCTTGTGAGGAGTGGGGACTTTCTCAGCTGGGATCAGAGTGGTAGCTCAGCCTTGGAGGTGAGATGGGAAGCTAGGTATACTATATGGTTTGTGTGTGGCCCCTTTGCGGCTCGGGGGGCTAAGGAGGAAGCAGAGTACCCCTAGCGTTTGGCTGGGAGGTACCGGTGCAATCTCTACAGTCAGCAAGTGGGAGCGGCATGGAGAGTAGACGAAACTGAGGACGACATTGAGGAAACGGTATGATTTTTATTGGTAGAGTAGAATGCTTGGATGGTTCCTTCACTGTAATCTTGTTGCTGTATATCCTTTCATTCAATGCCCTGAACTGTATCAAATAATTACTATTGATAATCTGGAATGTGCAAATTTTAAATTATTGTGAGGGAATGTGAAATTGTTATTATTTGTGGTTCTGGAATTTTTCTTTAGACAATGGGTTTTTTTTTGGGGCGATTTGATTAGTGTTGGGCGTTTCGATTTTTATGGGGGCGTATTGTTTGATTTTTTTGTGGGTATTCGACTCGGGTTTTCAAGTAAACCTCCTATGCCCTTAAATGAAATAAAACCTCTTATTTATTTATTTATAAACACGGCTATCACCATTTCTACCATCGGGCATCGATTAACTGTTGAATGAAGCGCCAAACCTAAAACATTAACCCTCAGAGATCTAGAACCCTTCATCTCATTATCCAAATATTTGTTCTCTACCCTGTTCGTTTTCGTTTTTATCACAAACTTCAGAGCTGTGAACTTGGGTTTCGTGGCAAGACTATTCTACAAACCCTCGTTGGGAAAAATGTGGTTGAGAAATCATTACAGGAGCTTCTGGTTTATTCATGATTAGTAGACTGTATTAGAACCATCTCTGTGTTATACTAGAAGTTTGGGTGGCCTCAAATTTTAATCTTGTGTGTTGTCCTTTCTTCATTTCGATATAACACCATTCATTTTGTTGAACATATAAGCCTTAAGTCGCACTCATAGGCCTTGGATTGAGGTCTTCTCGGATTGGGCCGTATTGAAATTATTACAAAGTAACATTTATTTCGAGACCATACGCACATTATCGTGTATTAGTGCGCCACTCTGTATTTTTGAGCCTTGTTCTGATTTCGAACTGTATTGCACTGTTATTCATTTGGTTGTCAACTTGACATTAATGTTGATAAAATTGACTATGCCACACATCTTACTGTTGACCCGTATCAAGATCCTTTAACCATATAATCTTAATTAATCCATTGACTACACATAGCGCCATTTTAGCATTCTGTCTTCAGGTCCATTCTCGCACTTGACTATTCTGTTATGAGGTAGATTTCATTCCTTTGACAGCTTCGTCTTGCTCCTACCTTCCCTAAATAGCACTGCTAACTGTGGCAACAAATATATTTGGAACAACGTGTTTTCCAAGACTGTTGGTTTATAAATTCTCTTCACCCGCCTTAAACCCTAACAAATTTTAGGGCATGCATGCATCAGTGGTTGTTGGGTCTCTGGCAGGCGCTCCCAGCTATTCGTTTTAATTGCCCTTGAAAACTGCAAACAGTGTTATTACAACGTAATTGTTGGGTGACAGAATGACTGTTTTGGCTTTTCGTAAGGGCATAGTTAATGTGCCTTTTATTGGTGATTTAGGTAAGACTTAACCATTGGTTTTGTAACGCGACCTTATTGTTATTTTAATGGAAATATAAAATGCTAGTATAAGGTGCAATTTAAAATGCAGCAGTAATACTATTTAAGGAAAGTTTGGCGGTAGGGTGGCTTGCTGTTATTTGATGGCAAATATAAAATGACATATTAAAATGCCAGGTCGATTGGGTTTTATGGAGATTAAATGATTTGCATTAAACGGAAAGTAATCATTTATGGATAGTAAATAATTGCATTAAAGTAATGATTTTTATGTTATAAAGGAAAGTAATCACGTTATGGAAAGTAAATGATTTGCATTAAAGTAATGATTTTTATGTTGTAAAGGAAAGTAATCACCTTATGGGAGGTAAATGATTGCATTAAATGATTTCTTATGATTTTCTTTTTATGTTGTATAATGGAAAGTAAGCATTAGTTATGTTTAATGTTATTCTAATATAAAGGGAATTGCATGGTATTTATGTTCAAGTTTGGGAGATCCGTGGATATTAGTAACAAAAAGGGGGAAGTCCTCATTATTTAATTTGCAATGAAACCATGATATATAAGGCCATTGTTATCTTATTGGTGAGTGTGATAAATGAATATTGACATTTTGGGTGTAATGAAACTAATTATGTAAGGAAGGTGGTATTGATACTAATAATGTTCATGGTGAAATTAGGTAATGTACTGATTAAAGTTAATGCTAAGGTTATGGTAAGGTTAAATTCTACGTTAATGGTTTATGGAAATGTTAAAGTAATGGTTATAGAAAATGGGAAGTTGCTAGGTGGTCGTCATTCTATTTAGTTACTGTAAGCGTAATGTGGTTATGGGTGGGGTAACGAGTTGAGTTTAATTAGCATTAATAACAATACCATGCAAGGTCTTGAACTATGTTCAATAAGCTAGTATGATTCAGTAGATGGGGTTGTGAATAACCAAATTACATTATTTAAGGTTGGATAACTCGTCGATTAATAGATTTTAATTGGAGCAATTGGTATGTAATTTGTCATTGAGTCTTAATCATGGAGGGTCAATGTCGGAGTCCTTCTTACTTGTGCCTTCCTAGAGGACGTGTTGTTTATATAATTTGGGTTGTACGAGGTCGTAATCATTTTATTGCTTGGTCAGTTTGTCGGGAGGGATGTAGACACCTCCTTGTAGCCTAGTATATAAGTCTGTGTGTGTGATTACGTTTGTGTAAAGAATCTCGTGCCGTATCAAGAGTCTCGGGCCCTTTAAAGGTAGGGTTTCCACTCTTGCGACACACCTAACAGAGTTTACTAGTCTCTGCCTGAGCAGTCGGTCAAGAGCCTATCTGACCTTCTCTCTCTCCGGAGCAGAGAACTAAGATTAAACGCCCTGCTTTCCTGTGCAGAAATAGTAAAGTCTACTACCATGGATTTTTCCTTCTGTGTTCGTACTATGCATAAACTAGCATGTCGTTAAATGTTTGCATTGTGTGCCTTAAGCCTATGGTCGTTAATGCTTGCAGTCACTTGTTGTGCGCGTTATGTCTTCTTGTTGTGATCATATTGGTTGTGTCTTGTTAGTTGTCGGGTGGAAATGTAGAGTCAAGTGTGTCTGTTCCTTTTTACACGCGCACACACACCTATAAAAAAAGAAATAAAAAATTGCACCTGTTATCAGAGTTGTTGTCATATCGAGGAGGGTCGTTACAGTTTGGAAGTAAACATAGAAGCACAAAGATAAGAAGAAGAAAATAGAGAAAATATATTGACATATCATCTCAAGGAAAGAACAGATAACCTAAACCATCTTGAGGAAGAGTTTGGTCAAGCAAAGAGAAGACTCGAAGAATAAACAATTACATTTAAAATCCAACTCGAAGAAGAAAAGAGAATAAAATAAGTCATGAATTCTAAGATAATTAAGAATGAAGAAAAGGTTGAGAAGCTTGAAGAAGAAGTTGTCACACTGAAATTCAAAGTTGTAAATATCATCAAGAACATTGCAGAGGTAGAAACATCCACATCAACAGTAGAGAATGAAGAGAATCATTCTAGTTTGCCAAAAAATAAGAGTGAAGAAAAGAGAAAAATTTATGCAGAAGTACTCAAAGGAAGGAATCATGTTCAACCACAATCTAAGAAAACTAATAAAGATACATCTTCAAGAAGACCCTTGATGCAGGAGAATCACTCACTCATCAAGCAAGCCAGTGCATAGAGCAGAAAAAATAGCTGGACAGCACCAGCACACATTTTGAAATACTTTGGGATTTGTTGCGCTGCTCTTTAATGAAGTTATTCATAAAGAAGTGCACTTGTATTGTAATGGACCTTTAGCCTTTAAGCTCTCTTCCTTAGGTAGATGAGGCATTTAATGAATTTAATGTAAAGTAGATAGAACATTTAATTCTAGATTTGATAGCGTAGAGCTCGAGAGGGAAACGGGATATAGACACCCTCCTTTGTACATTGTAAAAAGAAGATAGAATAGGAGCAAGAAGAGAAGAGCATGCAGACAAGTGTATGAAGAACCTCCATGTATAGACATTGAATTAATAAAAAGAGCTTTGATTCAATTTCATGGTTGTGTTAGTCTCTGTGTATTGATGATATTATGCTCATGAGTGTTTACTTCTTGCCATACATTTTCTTTTATATGCTGTGTATGTGATTTCATGGTTGAAATGAAGTCTGAGAGGACAAGGAGTTAGTTTCAATTGTTTCCCTAAGAGAGCCATAGAATTCCTGCAAGGAGTGCAGTTGAATTTGTCTGCAAGGAGTGCGTGACTGCAGGGTTCAATTAGAGAAAGCTTTTGTTCTAAATCCTCAGAAGTGCAGGTTTGGCATTGGAGTTGTGCAAGGTGTGTGCAGGCTAGAAGAAGTCTCAGAGTTGCGATTCTGAGAAAAGGAGGTGAAATTCTGCTGCTGCAGGTGTGTGCAGAGTCGAGAAGACTTCAACACTTAGGCGTTGCTGAAGATTTTCCGCAAGGAGTGTGTGCAAGAGCTTCTTCCTGAGGGAATTGAAGCCGTAGAATCTCAGAAGAGATAGGTCTTCGAAGTTGTTGAAGGACAGCGGAGAAAATTTGTGCGTGAGTAGGTCGCATAGGATAGACGCAGGTTGACGGACAAGTATCGGGGAGAGACACTTCTTGTTCGAGGATTTGTTCAAGAAGGAAAGTGGACGTGAAGTCTACAGTGTAGATAGAATAAGTTTGAAAGCTCAGGAAGGCAGGAGCGTCGACCTGGAATCACGAGGAGCGTGACTCCGTTCGTGGATTGGACATATCGGGTTTTCGTGTGGAAGCGAGTTGAAAACTTGGCCGTGGAGATCGCGAGGAGCGAGGTTCCGAGGAATTCAGTAGATAATGGGTACCACGAGAGTGGGGACGTGGCAGGTGATCTCAGGACATCAGGTCTCGGGAGTTGAAGGGATAAGAGATTGGCCACGCAAGTGGCGAGGATGTGAAAAAGAGAGATCACGAGGTCGGCATCTCAGCACATCGGATCTCGGGAGTTTGAACTCCGAGTATTTAGCGCCACAATCAGCGAAGGGCGATAGAGAAAAGTTCCGGTAGCGGAGGAAGAAAGTCAGCGTTGACTGACACATCTCGGGTCTCGAGGATCCGAGGAGGTAAAGAATAACGGTTGAACTCGCGAGTAGCGAAGTTCCGATCCTCTGAATAATAGGAAGGAGGATTGCGTAAAATAAATATGTGGGTGAAGACCTTCCGATAGGAAGATAAAAGAGTATTGTACTCTTCGGGTTGAGAGAAGAGAAGGTCCTGGTGTAGGCGATCAATCTCCAAGGAGTGGGGAAGGGTGGTCGTCACCAAGTGGTATCAGAGCGGGGATTTCTTTTCTTTCTATAGCAGAGAAGAGGATACATCATGCCGCCCAAAAGAGAAAGATAATCACCAGACCCAGAAGATAGGGAGGTGAGAAGAAGAGGTAGACCAGCAGGAAATCCAGAAATGGAGCGGCAGATGAGAGATCCTCGAGCAAGGCTTGAGGAGATGGAAACAACACAAAGACGCGGAGTTGGTGCTGAGGATCTTAGTGATTCTGAAGTTGAAGAAGAAGCTGGACATGAAGAAGAGGTCACAGCAGAAGACGCATCAACCGCTCGGTTGATCAAAGCCATCGCAAGGATGGGTGCGAAGGCGAAAATGGATATTCCAGTCTATGAGGGAAGTCTGGATGCAGAGGAGCTGCTAGATTGGATAAGAGCTCTTGACACCTACTTCGAATATGAGGATATCGAAGAGGATAAGAAATTCAAGCATGCAGTTACGCGCTTGAAAGGACATGCATCATTTTGGTGGGATGAACTACAAGCTAACAGACGCTGCAAAGGCAAGAAAAAGATCAGAAGCTGGGATAGAATGATCGTGAAGATGAAGGCGAAGTTCATCCCAAGGGATTATCAAATCACTCTATTCAGGTGAATGCAGAACCTGAGATAGAAGCTGATGACAGTTAAGGAATATACTGAGGAGTTCTACCAAATGAATATGAGAGCAGGTCATCAATAGAGCAATGATGAGAAGGTGGAGAGATACCTGAATGGTCTGAGATATGACATTCAGGATGAATTGAGCATGCTGACCATCCGAACTGTAGAGGATGTGTACCAGATGGCTCTGAAAGCCGAAGAAAACCTGAGACGAAGGCAAGGACAGCGAGGGCGAGGTAGAAGTCAGCCAAGAGGCAAAGCAGTTTCCCAGGAGAAATACCAGAAGCCCAAAGAGGAATGGAAGAAACCTCAGGGAATTTTGAAAGAGGTGGAACCTCATAGCAGAGGCAACCATATGTTGACCCGAGAGGACAACAAAATGATCAGCAAGGTGATTATGTTGATGCAAACACTCTTCCTCGTACTAGAGGTCAAGGTAGAGGAAGAGGAGGAGTGATCACATGTCTTACATGTGGGAAGAATGGGCACAAGTCATTCGAGTGTCCAGAGAAAAATAAAGATAGAGGAGAAGCTCACATCACTGAAGTGCAGAGGCGTGATGCTGAGACAGAAGATGCAGACAGCGAAATATCACTTGGGATGCATAAATTCCTTTTGACACCTGAGAAGGAGTTGAAAATCTCAGTGCAAAGGACCAGACTGTTCAGAACAACTTGCACAACCAAGGACAAAAAATGCAAGGTTATCGTGGATAGTGGTAGCATAGATAATCTCATTGCAGCTGAGATGGTGGAAAAATTAGGGCTGGAAACGACTAATCACCCGAGTCCATACAAAGTTTCGTGGCTACAAAAAGGACATCGGGTGAGTGTTACCAAACAATGCTTGGTTGAGTTCAAAATAGGGGGATATCATGATAATATTTTATGTGATGTTATTCCCATGGATGTATGTCATTTGTTATTGGGTAGACCATGGAAATATAACAGAAATGTGATTCATGATGGGAGAATGAACACATATACTCTGGAGAAAAATGGGAGAACCCATAAGTTGCTTCCGATAAAGGATAAAGAGGTGAAGCCGGAAGTAAGCAATACAATACTTCTCATGAGTGGGAAGGAACTCCTTACAAAGATGGAGAAAATGGAATATCCACAGTTCTTTGTGGTCAGAAAGCCGAGAATCGTTCTGACTAGAACCAGAGTGGATGATTTACCAGTTGAAGTTCAGGAACTACTGGAAGAGTTCACTGACATCATAATGGACGAATTACCCCATTTGTTGCCACCGATAAGAAGTGTGAGTCATCACATAGACCTCATACCAGGAGAAAGTTTACCAAATAAAGCCACGTACAAATTGACGCCGCAGGAGAATGAAGAGGTCAAGAGGCAGGTCCAAGATTTGATGGACAAAGGATTAGTCAGGGAAAGCTTGAGTCCATGTGTTGTACCGAAAGTTCTCAGTCTGAAGAAATACGGAGGCTGGAGGATGTGTACAGACTCCAGAGAAATCAATAAGATGACCATCAGGTACATATTTCCACTACCGAGAATGGATGATCTGATGGATTGCCTGAGTGGGGCAAATTATTTTTCAAAGATTGATTTGAAAAGCGGATATCACCAGATTCACATGAGAGAAGGTGATGAATGGAAGATAGCATTCAAGACAAATGAAGGTTTGTACGAATGGTTGGTCATGTCATTTGGTTTGACAAACGCGCCAAGCACATTCATGAGACTGATGAATGAAGTCCTGAGGGAATTCATCGGGAAATTTGTAGTCGTATATCTGGATGCTATATTGATCTTCAGTAAGACAAAGGCTGAACATTTGAAACATTTGGCCATTGTGATGAGAAAGCTACAGCAGGAGAAGCTGTTGATCAACATGAAGAAATGTTCGTTCATGAAGACATAGCTCATTTACTTGGGTTTTGTTATTTCGGCGAATGAGTTGAAGATGGATTCAGAGAAGGTGGATGTGATAAAGAATTGGCCATCACCGAGAAATGTTTTCGAGGTGAGAAGTTTCCATGGGTTGGCTAGTTTCTATAGAAAATTCATTAGGAATTTCAGTGGAATTAGCGCAGCGATGATGGACACAGTGAAGAAGTGACATAAAGTTTTTCATTGGACAGCAGAGGCTGAGGAAAGCTTCAATCTGTTGAAGAGGAAGATCACAGAGCAACCAGTGTTGGTGTTGCCTGATTTTTAGAAGACGTTTCAAGTGAAATGTGACGCCAGTGGGTATGCCATAGGAGCGGTCTTAAGTCAGGATGACAGGCCAGTTGCATATTTCAGCGAGAAACTAGATGACACAAAGTTGAAATACTCCACGTATGATAAGGAATTTTATGCTATCATACAGGCACTGAAAAAGTGGAGGCATTACTTGATACCAAAAGAATTTGTTTTGTACAGTGATAATCATGCATTGCAGTTTGTGAGTCAACAGGATAAGTTGAATCAGAAACATGCAAAATAGGTAGAGTATATGCAGAATTTCACGTTTGTGATTAAGCATATTGCAGGTACTACTAACAAAGTGGCTGATGCTTTGAGCAGGAAGTGTTTGTTGCTGCAGGAGTTCAAAGTCAAGACATTGGGTTTTGAGAGTCTGAAGGACATGTATGCAGGTGATGCAGATTTTGGAGAAGCATACGAAGCAGTTGAGAATCCAATTCTCAGAGATTGGAGTCCTTGGATAGATTATATGATCCAGGAAGGATTGCTCTTCAGAGGCAATCAGTTGTGTATTCCGAATTTCTCCATGAGGGAGAACCTGTTGAAGGAAAAGCATAGTGGTGGATTAGCAGGTCATTTTGGACATGACAAGACATTTTCCAAGTTAAGCGAATCGTATTTTTGGCCGGGCATGCGAGCAGATGTCAAGAGGTTTGTTGACAGGTGCAGAATTTGTCAGCATTCGAAAGGGAGAAAGCAGAATGCAGGTCTTTATCATCCATTTCCCATACCAGAGAGACCATGGGAGGCGATAAGAATGGATTTTGTATTGGGTTTGCTGAGGACGCAAAGAGGAGTTGATTCTATATTTGTTGTGGTGGACAGGTTTTCGAAGATGGCACACTTCATTCCATTCCAGAAGACCAGCGATGCGACGCACATCGCAAATTTGTTTTTCAAGGAGATTGTTAGACTTCATGGATTACCGAAAAGTATTGTTTCGGACAGGGATACCAAATTCATAGGCCATTTTTGGAGGACACTATGGAAGAAGCTAGGAACTAACTTAACATTTAGTTATGCTTATCATCCTCAGACGGATGGACAGACAGAAGTGGTCAACAGGAGTTTGGGAGACTTGTTGAGAAGCTTGGTGACATAGCACCATAACAGTTGGGACAATGTGTTGCCACAGGCAGAATTTGCGTACAATGATTCGATGAATCAAAGTATAGGAAAAAGTCCATTTCAGATTGTGTATAGGACACAACCGAGGGGATTTTCTGAACTCAGGGAGTCAGAACAGACCACGACTAGCAACGCTAGTGCAGAAGAGTTTGTTGAGGCAATGTAGGAACTTCACAGTCAGGTGAAGGAACGACTGATGAGATCAAATCAGGAGTATAAGCGCAAGGCATATCAGCATCGAAGGCAACTTCAGTTTGAATTTGGCGATCTGGTTCTGGCACACTTGAGAAAAGAAAGGTTCCCAAGGGGAACATATAACAAGCTCAAGATGAAGAAAATCGAACCATGCAGAGTCCTGAAGAAATTCAGAGAAAACGCTTATGAGATTGAATTGTCGGATGGCATCGGGATATATCCGATATTTAACGTAGCAGATTTATACCCATACAGGTTTGGAGAAAAAAACAATGGAAATGAGGAGCCAGTGATCCGGTGGACGAAGAAATTGCCAATTGTAGAAAAGCCGCAGATGGAATGCATACTAGACAAGAGAGTGGGTAGAAGGACCAGAAGAAAGAAATATTTTGAGTATCTGGTCAAATGGAAGAACCACCCAGTGGAGGATTCTAGCTAGGAGACTGAGGTAGTGATCCAGAAGCATGGACAGACCGTGCAGGAGCTCATGGACATGAGCCCATGAAAATTTTCAAGCCGAGGAGTATGATGCAGGAGCATCACTCACTCATCAAGCGATCCAGCGCATAGAGAAGAAAAGACAGCTGGACAGCGCCAGCACACATTTTGAAATACTTTGGGATTTGTTGCACCGCTCTTTAATGAAGTTATTCATAAAGAAGCGCACTTGTATTTTAATGGACCTTGAGCCTTTAAGCTCTCATCCTTAGGTAGATGAGGCATTTAATGAATTTAATGTAAAGTAGATAGAACATTTAATTCTAGATTTGATAGCGTAGAGCTCGAGAGGGAAACAGGATATAGACACCCTCCTTTGCACATTGTAAAAAGAAGCTAGAATAGGAGCAAGAAGAGAAGAGCATGCAGATAAGTGTATGAAGAACCTCCATGTACAGACATTGAATTAATAAAAAGAGCTTTGATTCAATTTCATGGTTGTGTTAGTCTCTGTGTATTGATGATATTATGCTCATGAGTGTTTACTTCTTGCCATACATTTTCTTTTATATGCTGTGTATGTGATTTCATGGTTGAAATGAAGTCTGAGAGGACAAGGAGTTAGTTTCAATTGTTTCCCTAAGCGAGCCAGAGAATTCCTTCAAGGAGTGCAGTTGAATTTGTCCACAAGGAGTGTGTGACTGCAGGGTTCAATTAGAGAAAGCTTTTGCTCTAAATCCTCAGAAGTGCAGGTTTGGCATTGGAGTTGTGCAAGGTGTGTGTAGGCTAGAAGAAGTCTCAGAGTCGCGATTCTGAGCGAAGGAGGTGAAAGACTGCTGCTGCAGGTGTGTGCAGAGTCGAGAAGACTTCAACAATTAGGCGTTGTTGAAGATTTGCTGCAAGGAGTGCATGCAAGAGCTTCTTCCTAAGGGAATTGAAGCTATAGAAGCTCAGAAGAGATAGGTCTTTGAAGTTGTCAAAGGACAGCGGAGAAAATTTGTGCATGAGCAGGTCGCATAGCATAGATGCTGGTTGACGGACAAGTCTCGGGGAGAGACACTTCTTGTTCGGGGATTTGTTCAAGAAGGAAAGTGGACGTGAAGTCTACAGTGCAGACGAAAGAATTTCGAAATCTCAGGAAGGCAGGAGCGTCTACCTGGAATCACGAGGAGCCTGACTCTGTTCGTGGATTGGACATATCGATTTTTCGTGTGGAAGCAAGTTGAAAACTTGGTCATGGAGATCGCGAGGAGCGAGGTTCCGAGGAATTCGGTAGATCGTGGGGACCACAAGAGTGGGGGCGTGGTAGGTGATCTCAGGACATCGATTCTCGGGAGTTGAAGGGCTAATATATTGGCCACGCAAGTGGCGAGGACGTGAAAAATCGAGACCGCGAGGTTGGCATCTCGGCACATCGAATCTCGGGAGTTTGAACTCCGAGTATTTAGCGCCACTATCAGCGAAGGGCGATAGAGTGAAGTTCCGGTAGCGGAGGAAGAAAGTGAACGTTGACTAACACATCTTGGGTCTCAGGGATCCGAGGAGGTAATGCATAATGGTTGAACTCGCGAGTAGCGAAGTTCGTATCCTCCGAATAATAGGAAGGAGGATTGCGTAAAATAAATCTGTGGGTGGAGACCTTCCGATAGGAATATAGAAGAGTATTGTACTCTTCGGGCTGAGAGAAGAGAAGGTCCTGGTGTAGGCGATTGATCTCCAAGGAGTGGGGAAGGGTGGTCATCACCAACCCTTCACATTCAAGCCATAAAGAAGATTCAATCATGATCAACCAAGGCAAGAATTCACTCCCAAGTATGTAAATTTCTTTTATGGTCATTGTTTTTATTGTACTAACTTTGGACATAAGGTTGCATATTGCAGGGCTTATGGAAGAAATGTTCAAGCAAGAAATGATTATGTGGCCCCATGCAACATTGAATGTTAGAAATGTCATAACTATGGATACATAGCTTGTGATTTTAGAAGCATGATCGATACTTCCATGAAAGAGAACACTAATATCTTATACAAGAAAGCATGGATAAGAAAACAAGAAGAACAAGTAAACAAAGACCATGTCCCAGAAATCACAAGATTGGTAATAACATGAGATGAAGACAAATCTACAAAGAAAAAGGAAGATGTTAGATACATAAATGTTTTGAAAAGAAATGAAACAAAGGAAGGACGTGTAAATAAGGAGAGGGTTCAATAGATTGTACTTTCAAGTATTGTAGTGCAAGATGAATCCATAGACAGAAAGAAAGAAGTAAAAGTTCAAAAAAATGTTGAGCCTACCGACTAAGATGATGATGAATCTGCATCTGAGCATACACTTTTCTGAACCATCCATCTTGGAGACTCCCAACAAATATGTATGGTGAATAGGGGGGGTCTAGATAACATCTCTACAGATCAAATATTTATCTTTTGAGTAGTTTCAAGTGTGTTCAATAGCAGAAGTACAATATGAAATATTGATCGGTTGAAAAAATTACACAGGAAGAAGTATATGACTGTATTCAGACAAAGATATCTTCAACCCACGTTTTTCCGAACATGCAGAGTTTGGATTACACATAGAGAAGATCAATGCACACATTTGACATTTGATGATCAGTTGCAACAACAAAGTATTCATGATAGTACAATGACAAATGGGTCAACATTGTGGATAGTTGAGTAGCATAGTAGTGGAAAGTATGGAAAGAGATGGATTCGTAAGATTCTAAGCAGGTTTGGAAAAATATATGAAAGTGGATGAGAGCACAAATTTAGAGATTGGTTCAGAGATAAAGAAACATTTTCATAATGGATGATAATGACACAAGAATACTTAAATTTCTTATTATTGAATGTTTTTCATAGATGTCAATTGATCACACAAGGAATCACCAATGGACAAAAAATTCAAAAGGAAATAGTTATAATAAGCCCTACATATCACCTACAAGATATCTTGCATATAAGTCAAGGGAGAGAAACATAAGAAGAAAGATAGGTAGAAAGACCATTCAAAGAAGTTATCAGAAATAGAGGTAATAACAACAGTATGATTCCAGGGGAACATATTTCTCAGATGCATGGATAAAGAATTAGATTCTTGGAGAGAGAGAACAAAGGCATGATTCCGAGGGGAGTGTGTTGGAGAAATTTCTATTTTTGGCACACTAGTTCAGTGGGAATTAATTGACTAGTTCTATTTTAAACTTTCTATTCTAGATCATCACTATTATGCTATTATGCATGCATGCATTCTGATATTATGGAATGTTATGTCCTATATATGAGCGTATTCCACTCATTCATTGTATCATATTGATCATCATCTATGTATCAATAATCATCTCATTGGAGTAGTGTGAATATATTTTCTAATTCTTCCATATTGAATCTCTCTTCCTTTCTTGATAAGATTTGTTTGTACTTGCTTTGACTAAATCTCCTATGAAAATTTCAATGAAACATTGACATGGTATTAGAGCTACATTGCTTGGAGAAAGCCAGACAATCCAAAGAATAAGGAAAATCAAAGTTTTGACAGGAAAAATCAGTGGTCATACCTTTTGGCTGTGACTTATCCAAAAATATTAACTTTTTTAGGAAACAAATTGAAAGAGAAGTAAATCGACCCATTCTTCAAGTGTGTTTTCCACCATTTGGTGAGATTCTTCACCGTTTTCTCAAAACGTATGCCAAAATATCACCTTCTGAAACTAATATGAATCTATGGTTGTACCTTTCTGCAGTAATTTCTCCCAAAATATTAACGTTTTGAGGAAACGACTTGTGTGAGAAGTAAATGAGCCCATTCTTCAAGTGGATTTTCAACTATTTGGAGATATTCCTCACTGCTTTCTCATAAAGTAAGCCAAAAGATTGCCTCCTGAAAATGATACGAATCCATGCTTGTACCATTATACAATGATTTCTCCCAAAATATTAACTTTGTGAGGAACGATATCACTTAAGAAGTTAATAGACCCATTATGCAAGTGGGTTTTCAATCGTTAGGCCCGATTCCTCACCGTTTTCTCAGAAAGTAAGTTGAAATATTATCTCCTGAAACTGATACAAATTTTCACTTAAAGTGCCCTTTCTGTAGTGATTTCTTAGTTTTTCACTTGCAGATTGAGAGTAAATTTTTATGGGTTCTTACAAAAAGTGGGATATATGGATATGACACCCATTATATAGTCAAAATTGGTGTTAATCCTTACACCATACAATTATTTTTATTGGAATCCCAAGTAATAATTCCAACTTAGAAGGAAAGGGTTGTAAAACTTGATGATGGGGACAAAAACATAACCTACATCAACAATTGAGAAGATGAGATGGGTGAACCAAAAGAATGAAGCCACAAGACTTCTTCCTGAATTGATTTCAACTGATTTATGGTTTCATGTTAGTGCATGCAAGACTCCAAATGTGATATGGACTACCTTGGAAAGTTTGTTTGAAAAGTAGGATGAGATGAGAGGTCATATGCTTCAGGTAGAGTTGAATACTTTGTATCCTAAAAGTTTTGATAATATACATAATTTATTTACTAAGTTTAAATATTTTATATTGATCTTAACATCTTGTGGTATTGATAAGTCTAAACAAGTGGACCAACTTATTCTAACAATATTTGCCAAGCTAGGACCAAAATATGTTGTCTATGTTTCCACTTTCCATTTAGGAAGGTATCTCATGGGAACAAATTGGAAAATGCCTACCATGGATAAATTAATTGATTCTCTCACACATGAGCAGGAAAAAATCATTCATATGGGCCTAATCAAGGATCTCAAATCACATTCACTTACCATGCATGATGGAAAATGATCATCCAAACAAAACGAGAAGGAGGGATATTCCAAACCCTTTAACAATTCTTCAGGTTCCAAAGAATCTTCAGATTCGAAGAAGAAGAGGAAGGGAAAGCAGTGCACTTACTGCAATAAACCAAATCATGCATAATACACATGCATCAAGAAACAGATCGATCTTATGGCATAGGAACTTCAACAGAACAACCTTGGAAACTTCATTCCATAGGGAGTGAAGAAAAAAAAGGAAGAAGATCCTGCTCCTAAAAAAAGTAATCATCATGCTCTTGTTGTAATTAATTCCTCATCTGATTCATGGATTATAGATTCTGGTTCATCCCATCATATGGAAACGAAAGAGGAATTTTTCTCTTCTTTGAGTTCATGCTCAAGACCCCCTATTATCATGGGGGATGATACTCCAGTAGTAGTAGTAGGAGAGGGGAGAGTGGAAATCCATAATGACAGTTTTGAGAATGTTTTACATGTTCCAAAAATTTCTATGAATATACTCTCACTTTATACAATCACTCAGAAAGGTAAAAATGATTAATCTACATTGAATTCAGTTTTAGTAATTGATTTGCATGAATATTCCATCATTGCAATTGGTGAGGTGGATCACAAGTCAAGGTTGTATAAATTCACTAAGTTTTCTAACGATAACTTATATTTTATACTTACACATAAGGAGAGTAATTTGCATGCACCTGTAGTGGAACATGCATATACTCTTATGCTTCCATCAGTTTCAGACATCAGAGATGGTTCCATACACTTAGATTCTATACATGGAAATAAGAAGGTAGTACAACGAGATAAGAAGCCAACGCTGAAGCTTCATTAGATTCCAAAGAAGGAAAAAATCACACTTTAGGTAGGAGGTATCCTTGCAAGGAATCCCTTGGATTGGACGAGGACTTGATCTCAACATGAGGATCCTTCTCATGTACTTTTAACTTCAAAACTTGTGATGACCATGCATTGCTATATGGTTCAATATTATGATTCACAACTCTACAATGAGTTTTTGGGAAATCCATTATGGCAAGGAGCCATGCATAAGGATTATGACTCACTCATAAAGAACTAGACTTTTCATTTGGTTCCACTTCCAACAGAAAGGAATATTTTCAGGTGCAGATGGGTTCACATGATTGAGAGGTACAAGTCTAGACAAGTTTCCAAAGGAATTCATCAGATCCATAAATATTTCTACATATTCATGAATACTTTCTGTGAGAAAAATTTTCATACTTTGTAGGATCATCTTGGAGTGAAGAACATAGTTTCCTAACAACTTCCTTTTCTTCTTTCGATGGATTGTATTTTGGGGGGATGGGGGGGAGGGGGGTTTGTTCCCACATGGTTTTCCCTCTTTCCTTTTTTTTATTCATTGTTCATTAGTTTCATTGTATGTGAGTACCTAATATGTCCTAGTAGATGTGACTCATTTTTTACTCCATAATGATGTTCAGGGGGGTTGTTGGAGAAATTTTTATTTTTGTCACACTAGTTCAATGAGAGTTAACTAACTAGTTATTTTTTATACTTTATATTTTATATAATCACTATTGTGTTATTATGCAAGTATGCATTCTTCTATCATGGAATGTTATGTCCTATATATCAGTGTATTCCACTCATTCATTGTATCATATTGATCAGCGTCTATGTATCAACCATCAACTCGTTGGAGTAGTGTGCATATATTTTCTCATTATTCCATATTGAATCTCTCTTCCTTTTTTGAGAAAAATTGTTTGTACTTGCTTTAGATATCTCTCCTATGCAGGTTTCAATATAACATTGATAGAGAGATGGTCACATGGAATGCATGAGCGATATGAATTCATTGTTGCATCAGAGTGATACCATTTTTTCAAAGGGGAAGATATTATTCAAATGTAGGGAGAGAGAATAATCAGAGGCTTAGAGACATAGAGAAAGATCAAAAGAATTTATATAGGGGGAGGACCCCCAAGGAGATTTTAGTTAGGTGGAGAAACCCCAAAAGGAGATACCCTTTTCCATTGATGGCAAAGGGGGAGAGATAGAAACATTGATAAGGAGTATGAGCATGAATGTTATCATGACTAAGTGTTTCCATCAATGTTGGTGTTGCCATTAATTCCAAAGGGGGAGATTGTCAGACAATTGGCTTAGGTTGATGGACATTTGGTTTTGATTGATGTCAACCCTTGGAGAGTGATATTGTATATTGATTTCAACACTTAGATATTGATGTGAACCCTTGGAGAAGTCCAGTAGCAAATATCAGTAGCCCCAATAGTATGGTTAAGGGACTTAAGTTTATTTGATGTATAATTGTATGAATATTAATATATTTTCATGTAAGATTATTCTATATGGATAATACATGTCCTATCATTTCCAGTGATATGTGGAACGTCACATAACTCCTCATGGATATTATGGCCTTGTGAAGCTGAAAAACCCTCATTAATTATATAGAAGCTCAAAGAAGTCAATTATTCTAGAAGCTCGTAGAAGAATTTTATTAGTAAAATTGATGGTAACTAGGAGTTAATCATGGGTATAGTTGTTTCATTAAGAAAATAATTAAAAATAAATTAGTTGCAACAAGAAGTTGTGGTTTTGGTAATTATGGTAAAGTAGTTGTGATGAGAAGATTGAATAGTCAAAGTGGTTGACCAATAAATAAATTAAATAATAAAGTGGTTGCACCAAGAAGTTAGTTAAGAGAAAATAAGTTATGAATTGAATAATTATAGAAAATTTAGTTGTAACAAGAGGTTGTGAGTAAAGAGAAATTATTTAAATAACAAATTAGTCAAAGTGGATGCAAAGAGAAATTATTTAAATAATAAAGTTGTTGTAAGTGGAAGAGTGGTTAGAAGTGTGTTAGCCATAGAATAAGGAAGTTGTGTTATGTTGGTTAGAAGGTAACCCATTGAGGAAGCTACATGGAAGTATAAATAAGGGAGAAATGCTCTCCCATTAGCACCTACCCTACCTATTTGAATATAATTGAATATCTATTTTGTGAAAGGTGTATTACAGGTACACATTGATACATCAATTTACACAAGTCTAAGGTTGTAAAGGAGGGTTGATGATGAAAGTTTCAGAACTACAAAAATACTGAAAAACCCTAGTTTTTGAGGTGTACAAGGGATGCAGTGGAGAGGGGCACATACATACACAATTTGGCAGTATAACAGGGTGCATACATACGCGGGCTGGCAGTATAACAAGGCATGTACATGTGGGAAAAATACATGAAATCTTGAGTGTTGAGGGTGTAAGTTTATTAGAGTTTGAAAGAAATATCCCAGGAAAGTCTATAGTGATCAGGTACAATATATCTATCTACATATTCTAAAGGTATGTCACATTCTAATGAGTAGTTGGATATTGTTGTCTTCATGAGATATGGTTATGGGAGATTAAGGGTTTTCCCTAGAGAGGTTGTTGGTTGTATGGCATATGAGGTATGAGAAAGATATATAGAAATACAACACTTGTATGTTGGTAATATTCATTGGTACATCTTGTTGGTTCAAGTGTTGAGACATAACTAGTATTCCTTGGTACATGGTTGAGGGTTTTTTATTGTGATGTGTTAGTGAAGTTGTTGGTTAGTTTGAGGCAGTTCTATTGTAGTACATGGTTGGTTCATTAGTGAGTGTTATTCATGGATCTTATGGTACATTGTGAGGGCATTGTGTTAGTGGTCCGGATATATGATTTGTACACACTTGAGGCTACATAACAATGAGGTTTTGGCACATGGTTTGATGTAAGGTTTTATGGTATTTGGATCAGGTATTGTGTGATGTATTGACAGAGGATTTCTTTTGGTTGTATTGGTATATATATTTTCTATATGGTTGAAATACATGTTGGGAAATGTAGTCGATGAGTTGGAACATACATTAGGTGCATGGTGTGGTGATGTTGGTACATCTTCATGAGTCATAGTTTGACTTTTTGATGCATGATTGGTACATGTGTGGTGCATTGTTAGAGGCACTTGTTAGTAGTATTGGTGACACATGATTGGTACATATTTGGTACACATTTAGAGGTACTTTATAGTAGTATTGTTTGACACATGGTATATGGATGATGTGGCATAAATATCTTGATATCTTAATAAAAGCACATCTTCATCTTGGTGATGGTTATGAGGTATTATGATGTGCATAGTTGATGCACGTGTGATGGTACAGGTTGTGTATGTGATTGATGTACATGCTTGATAATACAATTTGATTGGTATAGGTTGGGATAGGTTCCAGGTTGATGTGATAGAGGCAAAAAATGGTCGAAGTTTCAGAAAATTGAGAATTCTAGCCATCAAAACACATACACAGGTTTCAATATAGACAAGACACATACATACATGGGATGCAGTATAGACAGGGCACGCACATACATGAGTTACAGTATATACATGTTGTGTACATGTTGATTTCTATTGGTACAGGATGAGAACAGGTACTAGTTGGTTATAGGTGTTGGAATAGGTTGGTACATGTTTATAGTGGTATATCTCAAAGTGACATTATGGAAGTGGTCTCATCATTTATTTGAAACTTATATTTCAGGGTGACTAGACAGGGCAAGGATAGGTGGTTGTAGCTACCTTTCGTTTGTAGCCAGAGAACATCGAGGGGTTGTAGCGTCGTTCTGGTTGTAGGAAGAAAATTGGAGCATTAGAGCTTCCCTTAGGTTGTATCCTGAGAAACTAGGGGGTTGGAGTTGGAGAATTGGAAGTTTGTGCTTCCTTGAATACAATTATTAAGGACATATAAGAAAATCATTTTGTGGTTTTCTCTCCCATTGGGTTTCCACATAAACTACTAGTGTAATGTGCATTGTGTGGATGTGTCTATTAATGTTTTTTATGCACTTATGGATGTTAAGGTTATATGATGAAATAACATATTAATGATGAGTTGATGAACATTGTTGAATAAGTTAAAGGAATATATTTTGTGATTAAAAGGATTAATAGGTGGTATAAACTACTCATTATTGATTCACACCCCCCCCTCAGTAATCCAACATATTGAATGGTACATATTGTATATTTATAAAAAAAATGTGTAATAATACTTCAAGTAACAAAAATTATGATCGGCATAGTGATAGCACATCGAAAAAAGAAAAAAAGGCAAGTTCTTTGTAAAATATATACAAATTTAATATGTTTGAACTATATGTAAGTTTAACTAATATGTATTGGTTTGTGTGTGTCATGAAGAGCCACAAAATGAGGAATCTGAATAATATTCTTTGTGATATAAGTGCATAAGAGCGTAAAAGTTTGATGCAAAAATTGCAAAAGGATCAATCATGTGAATGAAAAAAATACTATTCAATATGAGTTCTTTTTTGAATATTCATTAATAATATAGTTAAGAATATTAGATAACATGTTTTATATAATATATTAATTCACATATGTTTAATCTTCTATAGGGACAAACAACGAAGGAGCGGAGTGTTGTTCTAAGAAAATATAAAATATAGAAGATGTAAATGATGATGAATTGGTCCTTAGCTCATATGGAGTGGCACCGGAAGCTAATGAAAGGGGGGGAAATTTTACAAAACCATGAGGGATGTAGTGGAACGAACATATATATGTACTTTCCACTTACAATACAAAAATCAATCCACCGATTCCAAGAACCAAGTTATATCTAAACTACATGAAGCATTTCCAGAGCAATGGTCAATGAGACCTATCAGAGTTGCAATAAAAAAAAACATGTACAATAACAAAAAAAATCTTTAAAAAATAAATATTCCTAAAAATGCTTTAATTATAGAATATGCATATATTACTACAAAACATTCCTTCATTAATATCAATTTTGTTATATTTAATTTTCATATATCAATATAAAAATAGTTTATTGTCTTCATGTTTCTTTTTTTTCAGGAAGATTATGAAAATACCAAAGGATCAATGAGATGATATTTGAAATATGCCGGTAGGAATGTCCAAAAAAATGTACAAGGAGATGGTCAAAGAAATGGACATAATTGGATTTCAAGAGGAGCCATCTCAACAACAACAAGCTTCAAATGTATGAAATCATTGAATTTTTCTATTAGGTACATATTAAAAAATAATTTAGCATTAAATACTAATTTTTAAGTATTTTCTTGCAGAAAAGAAAACTAAATGGAACCCATTCAACACATAAAATAGGATGACAAGGAATAAAAAGGTCGATAGAAAAGTTTGTGAGTAATTGTTATTTCCTTATAACATTAACTTGAGATTTCATTTTTGTCTATTTTAAGTTATTTTACAACAACCATCCTCGAATTTCTTCAAACAGGTGCTAACATACAAAGAAGAGCCATCAAAAGAATTTAATAACATTGGGTTAAGTAATGGTTGTGAGCATATGTTGGCATAACAAAAGTTGATTTTGGAATTTGTAAGTATCTATGTTGTTTTACTTCTCTCATTTTATAATTAATGGAACAAAAAAAATCCTTTATATTAAATACATGATTTATTATGGGGTATAAAACTTGCAGGAAACAAAGTATGGAAATGTGCCAACAGAAGAGTTGTTGAGAGAAGGCATGAAGTTTGGTTTTGAAATAATGTGTATCATTCAAGATTCAATTATTTCTATGGTACATCATTTTTCAATTTACATTCATATATATTATTTTTTTCAATTTTCATTATTTTTACCAATGTAGATACACTCATTACACTTTTTGTTTTTTGTAGATGGAACATGAAGAAGAGGAAAATAATCGAGGAAATCAACAACACATACTACCAAATAACCCAAGTCATGGTAGTAGATTGAGCACTAACAACAGTTCTAGTGAAGAATGATGATCAATATATTTGGATATCAATGCAAGTTGTTGTATTTTTTGAAATAATTTTCTGTGAAAATCAGACATTTTGTTTAATGTAATGGACATAGTGTCCAAATTGAAAGACAAGGGGTTACCAATAAGTGTCCCATTTTGTATGAAAAAATCATGTTATTCATATATAATAAAATACATTTTATTTTATTCTATTGCATTGTCCAATGTCACTGTGAAATGTTACATCGTTGATTAAATATATGGGTGATTAAATATTATAATGAAGAGATGAAAAATATGATGATATAACAAATTAATCCAAACATTATATCCAGATTCACTACTCAAAATTCAATTTATATGAACACTATTATAAGATATATGTCAATTTTTTGATGAACAATGAAATTAAAAAATAACAATAATTGTACTGTCAGAGGTTGATGTGTCTGAAAAGAGAAAATGAAAACCGATGCGTTTAATTCTAAAAATCACCAGTGCATTTAATGATAAAAAGAACCAGTATAGTGATGAAACATGCATGGATGCTGATATATAATTAACTGGCACTGATCATAATACTATTTTAATGTTAAGAACCAAATATTAATATAGCATAAAAAAACCTCAGAATAAGTACTCAACGCCTTGAAAAAGAGAAAAATTAAGATAATAAGACTCTTTGAGGGGGAAGCCTCCTTATACCCAAATAAATGCACAATTACAAGATGATTCCAAATGAAAATGTCTCCTTGGTATATATAGGAGACTAGGAGGTATAATTACTACTAATGGACTAAAGCCGACATAAATAAAATAACATTACTAATGTAATATGCCCCAATTAAGGGGTAATGAGCCATTATTTAGTGTTAAGAATCAAATATCAATATAGCATAGAAAAACCTCAGAATAAGTACTCAACGCCTTGAAGAAGAGATAATTTCAGATAATAAGCCTCTTTGAGGGAGAAACCTCCTTTTACCCCACATAAATTTTCAAGTACAAGATGATTCCAAATGAAAATGTCTCCTTGGTATATATAGAAGACTAGGAGGTATAATTACAACTAATGGAATAAAGCCGACATAAATAAAATAACATTACTATTGTAATGTGCCCCAATTAAGGGGTAATGAGCCAATATTAGGGATTAACATGCCCCTCCCCTTGAGACAAGTGTTATCCGCAACGCTTGAGTAACTTTGCATGCTTATGTATAAAAGACTCATCTTCCCAAGTGGAATATTCATCTCGTAGTTTCCTCCATTTAATGAGATACTCTGAAATGGATCTATTCCTCAGCTAGTGAATTCTTGTGTCAGTGATGGCTTTAGGCTCCAATATGATTTTTCCTTCCTCGTCAAGTTCTAGCAATATAGTTTGAATTGGGATCTTGTCTCCTATAACCTTCTTTAAGCATGAAACATGGAAAACTTGGTGTACTCATGAAGATGCAGGCAACTCCAATTTGTATGCCATAGTAAAAATCTTTTGCAACACCTTATAAGGGCCATAGTACTTTGGTGATAATTTATTATCCTTCTTGGCTTACTTAAGGGACATTTGTTTGTATGGTTGTGGTATTAAAAACACCCAATCCCCTACTTCAAAATGTTTTTCATTACGATGTTGATCTGCTTCTTGTTTCATGCAATTATGTGCCATGGTCAAGTTGTCCTTTAAGATTTGGAGAACTTGTTGTTGATGCTCAATGTGATCTTCCACTTCTTTAACCTTAGATTTTTCTTTTAGAGAAGAAGTGATGGAAGGAGGGTGGATTCCATAGAGTTCCATAAATGGTGTCATTTTTGTTGCAGTATGAAAGGAATTGTTATACCACCATTCTTCCAAGGGTAACCATTTGAACCATTGTGTTTGTTTGTCAGAGAAGCAACGAAGGTACCCTTCCAGACATTTGTTCACTATTTCAGTTTGTCCATCAGATTAAGGATGATAGGATGTGCTATGAGCCAATTGAGTACCCAAACAAGAAAATAATTCTATCCAAAAATGTCTAGTGAAGATGGGATCTCTGTCACTTACAATAATCTTTGGGCTTCCATGTAGATTTTGAATTGTCTCCATGAATGCGGTGGAAACTATACTAGATTTATAGGGATGAGAGAGTGCACAAAAGTGTGTGTACTTGGTCAGTCTATCAACAATAACCATGATGACACTCTTTCCTTTAGACTTCGGTAACCCTGTGATGAATTCCCTAGAAACTTCCTCCCAGCACTAACTTGGGATGTCTAATGGTTGTAAAAGACCTTTGGTCTTAATTGTTTCCACCTTATTTTGTTGGAAAACCAAACATTCTACCACAAAACTTTGAACATCAGTTTTAAGTCCATCCCAAAAAAATTCTTCTTGACTCTATGGTAGGTTTTCAAAAATCCTGAGTGCCCTCCTACTGGAGAGGTCTACAATTCTAATAGTACCTTTTGTTTGAGTTGGGAGTTCTTACATAAATATAAGCGATCTTTGTACCATAGTGAATCTTTTTTCCATGTAAATGTATCTGATGCACTGGAATCCTGCTGCAACCTTTGAATGGGAGTCCACAATTTTTCATCATTCTTCCATTCATCCCTTGCTTCTATTATCCAATCGGGTTGGATGATCGAGATAGCACAGAGAAAGGCCTCAACATCTTCATCCTTTCTTGAGAGTGCATCTTCCACAACATTTTTCTTCCCCTTTTTATAGATGATTTCAAAATCATAACCCAATATCTTGGTTCCCCATTTTTGTTGTTCTTATGAAGATAGTCTTGGTTCCAAGAAGTATTTAAGACTATCATGATCTGGTTTGACCTTGAAGTGCCTATGTATTAGGTAAGGATGCCATTTCTTCAATGCATGTAGTATTTCCATCATTTCCTTCTCATAAATGGGCTTGTGCAAGTCCTTTTCCTTGAGTGGTCAACTTTCAAAAGTCAGGGGCCTTCCTTCTTGCATTAGGAAAGCACCAATTCTATTTCCCGAGGCATCACATTCCATAATAAAGGTTTTTGTGAAGTCTGGAGTGGTCAATACATGAGCTTTGCACATCACCTCTTTAAGTTGTTCAAAAGCTTTAGCCACCTCTGGAGTCCATGAAAATGCATCCTTCTTAGTTAGTATTGTTAAAGGTGCTACTATTCTTCCATAGTGCCGCACAAACTTGCGGTAGTAACCTGTCAAACCCAAAAATCCTCTAAGATTCTTTAATGTTTTGGGAATTGGCCAGTCGATCATGACATTAATCTTGTTAGGGTCTACCTTACACCTTCATGAGATACAATATGACCCAAATACTCTAGCTTCTTCACTCCAAAGAAACATTTGGATGGTTTGGCATATAGTTGTTGCTCCTTTAGTAGTTGTAGCACCTTGTCAACATATCGCACATGATCCTCCCAAGACTTGCTATAGATTTGTATATCATCAAAAACTACAAACACACATTTTTGAAGGAAGGGCTTGAAAATGGAATTCTTCAACCCTTGGAATGTGGAAGGTGCATTTGTAAGGACAAAAGGAATGACCAAAAAATCATAATGGCCTTCATGAGTTCGGAATGTTGTTTTTGAGATATCTTCTTCCTTCATTCTAATCTAATGATACCCTGAATAGAGATCCAATTTTTTGAAACAGATTGCTCCATGTAGTTCATCTAACAATTCATCAATGCCGGGAATGGGAAACGTATCTTTAATAGTGATCTTGTTGAGCTCTCTATAATCTGGACACATACACCATGATATATCTTTCTTGAATACCATTATCATTGGTGCGGAGTACGAACTTTGGTTAGGTATAATAATTCCATCCTCTAACATTTCTTCTACCATGCACTCAATTTGACTCTTCTAGGCATAAGGGTATCTGTATGGCTTGATGTTAGGAGGAACACTCCCAGGAATTAGGTGAATTTCATGATCATGATTTTGAGTGGGTGGAAGACCTTTGGGAATATCTTCAAATACTTTGGAATGCTTATCAATCATCCCTTGGAGATCTTGAGGAATAGATAGCTTAGATTTTTAAACATCTAGTGAGCATAGTTGTGCAATAATTCCTTAATGCCCCTTTTTCAATAATTTTGTCATGCCATTAGATCTTATCACCTTACTGGGTTTCCCTGTGATACCTCTTAACTCAATTTATTTTCCTTCCAATGAAAATTTCATGAAAAGTTCTTGAAAATTAAAATCCACTGTTTGTAATGATTGTAACCATGGGATTCCTAGTGCAACATTAACACCACCCATGGGTATAGAAATCATTGGACTATTCATTACATATTCCTCCATATTAAGATTGATCTTATTTCATTTTCCTAAGCAATTGATAGTTCCTCCATCTGCAATCATTACTTGAAACTCTAGCATTGGATATACAAAGAAATTGAGAGCTTTGGATAATTTATAATGAATGAAATTATGAGTACTGCCAGAATCAATTAGGACTATTATCTATTTCTTTTTGATCTATCCTTCGATCTTGAGTGTTTGAGGAGTGCTAATTCCATCCAATGCATTACATGATATCGTGGGAGTCAACTCTTCAGACGAAATTGCTTCTATGTTTTCATCTTGATATGCTTCTTGTTCTTGTTCTTCTTTGACACAGCTACTCACCCTCTGCCTCGAAAAAGGCCTCTGCGTTGACCTCCCGGTATTAAGGATCGTTCTAATTTTTCCCTCGAGCTGGAGTGGCTCCTTCGATTTTCCACTGGAATCTTTATTAAAATTGACCCACAAGTCTTTTCTTCTCCTCGCAACCTCTAGGCCCGATCGCTATTCTCTTCACTACAGAAAAATGGAAGATCGGGTTTCAGGGTTTCACAATCCCCGATGTCGCAAATCTTTTGTTTCCCGATTTCCCAATCTATGATATCCTGAAGTAATTCAACTTCTGTTAGTCCCCTGGGCTAGACTTTTGGGTCCATACGACCTCCCTTTATATGACCGCAGTCCTATCACCCTTCGGGATTTCGAGGTTTTTGATGTCGAAGTGTATGTGACCTATTGTCCTCCGGATACCCGATTCTCCGAATCCTGAGATGACGTCACTAGGAACCCCTTTTTGACGTAGACACTATCAACGGCCGTGATCATCTACTAAACCAACGGCTCCAGACCTTCCTCGGGTCTTCGTGATTTCAAATGCCAAAATGCATTTGTCTTCGATTTCCCCGATCTCTCGAATTCTGATTTCCCGATATGACTTCCTTTTTCGGGACTTTCCCTGAAAGTCGAGATTGTTTCCACGCATCCCAACCAATGGACAACTGAGGTCTACTTCAGGGTTTTCATCGTGGA
Source organism: Picea engelmannii (assembly GCA_009831015.1). Lineage (NCBI taxonomy): Eukaryota > Viridiplantae > Streptophyta > Pinopsida > Pinales > Pinaceae > Picea > Picea engelmannii. Next base: position 584,875 of record ML776558.1, on the reverse strand, counting down.
GATTCCTGATCCCTCGTTATGACGAGATGACGTCAGCTGGGCCCCTAATGGAACTTTCCTCCTTTCAGGATTTTGGACTTCGCAATTCCAAAATGCAAAGGGTTTCTTGTCTTCAAGATCCACAAAACGTCGAACCCTGTCTTCTTCGGATTTTCAACACGCGTCCCAAATGGATTGACGGTTCTGATTAAATCTCAGACTTCACCAACTGCAAAGCCAAAACACTCACTTATGTGAGTCCCAATGATCGAATATCCAATTTGGATGATCACACAACACGTGTCCTTCTTGAGATCCATGGTTGTGATGCTTTCGTTGTTTCGAGACTCAAAGGGTCTCGAACTCTTGGTCTCTAAACTCCCGATATGCTGATGGTTCTCGATTCCTGCCACCTGTCCCAATAGATGGATGGTTCTAATTTGTATTGGGGTTTTCACTATGGTTTACCCGATCTCTTATCCACGGGATCTCCAATATTCCGAACCCCGACGCCCCGATATCCTGACACCCTTCGGGACTTTCGCCCAGATTGATGGGGTTTAAACCCTATGCAACTCTTATCAGATCAGAAGGCTGATGGGTAACTAGGTGAGGATCCAACGGTTCATGATATCTTGAGCTTGAACTCCGGATGCAGCTGTAACCTCCTCACTTCTTTGTCAAATTGGACGACTGGCAGGATTTTGCTAATTCTCTATAGAGAATTCTGACTGTCTGTTTCTTTCCCCTGATGATTTCTACAACGTGAACTGAGGATACTTCCCTGGATTTATCCACTTGTGCCACAAACTATGATGCCTTCTAATCACTCAATATGCACCAAATCCTTGTATCCCCTTCAATAGTTCCAAAGGCTTTATCCTTCCTGAGATTTCTCACAACTTCGAGTCTTAAAGAAGACCCTTGCACACACTCCTTGCGGCAACCTCTAAGAACTTGAAGTGTTGAATAATCTTCGACCCTGCGCACTCCTACAGCAGCAGTCTCTCAATACCTTGCTCAGGTTCAAAACTCTGAATTTTTCCTCGGCATGCAGCCCCTTGCACAACTCCTGTGCCTGTTTGTACTTCTGTGTGAATATGAGAACAAACACTATCTCTCCTGAGATTTCAGAGATGAACCTCTGAACCTTTTGTCAATGCACTCCTTGCAGACAATTCAAATGCACTCCTTGCAGGAAATATTGCTCAGAAAACAATTGAAACTCATTTCACTTCCCTTCCCTCTCAGATTTCAAACATTAAAAAAGAAATCATTCATACATAGCATAAAAGCAATTGCATGACAGGAAGAGTAAAACATTCAAGAGAATAACCCTTTAAAGATGCATACACAGAGAAGATATGAACACTATGAGTCTGAATCACAGTTCCTTTGTATTAATTCAGAACTTTAGTACATGGGGTCTGCTACACAGCTCTCTGCTTCTCTTCTATGCTCTCTTATTCTATGTTACAATTACACAATGAGGGTGTCTATATCTGTTTTCCCTCCACTCCTAAAACTATCTGCATCATAGAATTCAAAGCTACCTACTAACATAAATGCTTTCTACCTATCATGGACAAGATCGAATCGCTCAAGGTCCTTTACAATATATAGGTACGCCTCTCTTTAACTATCACATTTAAGTTTGGTGCATCCAATCTTCAAAAGTTTTAAACAATTTATCATGTGCTCAAAATGCGTTGCGCTTGTCCCACGCTCGCTTGACGTTGGCGATGATCCTGCATCATTCTTCCTCTTTACAATCTATGTATAATAATTTCTTCTCATGACACTTATGTACCTTACTATACTTGTTGTCACAATTAAAGCATAAACCTTTTTCTTTTCTTTCCTCCAATTGTTGAGGTGTCAACCTTGCAGGTTGAGGTGTTTTAGAAGAAGGAGCATTATTCTCTCTATAGATGTTAGGATTGGTCCTTCTAGTAGCCACCTTAAATGCATTCTCCAATGATTTGGGTTCCCAAAGGTGAACCTCATGTTGAATGTTATCCTTTAAAGTTCCTATGAATACACCAATCAAGTGCTCATCTGGAATATTTGTTACATTTATATTCAATCTTTGGAAGTTCTCAATGTGCTCGGTAACTGAACCCTTTTTCTTGAGATTTATCAATTGGCTAAAGAAGGTATTGCTCCTTGTATCCTCATAGTGTGCTATCATTTCTTCGGTGAAAATTGTCCAAGTGACAAGTGATTTGCAAGAACAAAGCCATCCATACCATACAAATTGATTGGGTTCTAAATATAAAGAAACAATTCATAAATTTTTTGTATGTGGCACATTATGTAGATCAAATAATTGCTCCATCTGAAGTATCCATGTGATTGGGTCCTTTCCATAAAACTTCCTCAGATCTATCTTAGGAGCGTGGTTGGTCTTCAACCCAAAGTTGGAGTTTCTCCATTCTTGATTCACCTTCCTTGTGTCCTCATCATGAATTTCATGGTATACATTTTCACTTTCAGGTGTCCGCTATATTAGGAATTTTTTCAATCCTTCCATGATCTCCCCTTTTAAAGTGTCCATCTTAGTATTTATTGCCTCAAACTTAGCTTCTGTTGAATCCATCATCTCTTGTAGTTCATCTTTTGTTATTGTCTTCTTTTTTAAATCATTTATGTCCCTACGCATTTCTTCACCTTCATCAAGAGTCCAAGTAGGATTGTCTAGAGGCTTATTTGGTGTAGAAGTTCCCTTTTTTGGTGGCATGTTGGTCAAGTATCACTTTAAACCTTGATTTTGAGGTGGTTCTGCTAGACAATCTTCCTTTTATTGTATCTCCAAAATTTCAGACCTTCTGAGTATGAAGTTTTAATTTTTATAGGTATTTGATATTTCTTCTCTTCAATGCCATAGGTCTGATAAAAATTGGATGTGCCAAGTGGAATTTACAGTAACTTCCCCACAACTTGTTGATTCTTTTCCTTTCTAGGATATCTCACTTGCATAGAGTTCCCCGCATAAATTAATTGACATAAAATTCTAAAACTCGTACCAGAACTACTACGGTGTCTACACTATCCAATACAACTAGTCTCACTCAATTTGGATACTCTAGGAAGAATTTATGATTGTTTTACCCAAAACACTTGCTTGATACTAGTCAATAGGACTAGTCTGATACCCTATCTTCCAAAGGGTGTATATACAAATTTATGATGACCTAGAAAAGGAAATGGCTACCACAGATACCTTAGTAATTTCTGAGAATATCCTCTGGAGTTTAGGGTCTGAAATGTTACAGAAAAAATTTTATAGCGAAAATTCTGCAATGAATCAATTCAAGATGATTCCAGAACCCTATCTTACAAAGGATGTATCTCCAAAAGTATAAGGCCTCAGGAGATGAATTTTTAAACCAACATACCTTGATCCGTCTACTAAAAATCCCCCAAGTTGTTCCTTCTAAATCGTTGTATAAAAACATTATAAAGAAAATTCCACGGTGTCTCAGATGTAGCAGCGAAACCCCAAGACCTTGAGCTTTGATACCATATGTTAAGAACCAAATTTCAATATAGCGTAGAAAAACCTTAGAATAATTACCCAATGCCTTGAAGAAGAGAGAATTTTAGATAATAAGCCTCTTCGAGGGGGAAACCTCCTTTTACCCGTTATAAATGTTCAAGTACAAGATGATTCCAAATGAAAATGTCTCCTTGGTATATATAGGAGACTAGAAGGTATAATTAAAACTAATGGAATAAAGCTGACATAAATAAAATAACATTACTAATGTAATATACCCCAATTAAAGGGTTATGAGCCAATATTAGGGCTTAACATGCCCCTCCCCTTGAGATAAGTGTTGTCTGCAATAATTGAGTAAATCTGGATGCTTTTGTATAAAAGACTCATCTTCCCAGGTGGAATCTTCAGCTAGTAGTTTCCTCCATTTAATGAGATACTATGAAATGGATCTATTCATTAGCTAGAAAATTGTTTTGTCAGTGATGGTTACATGCTCCAATATGATTTTTCCTTCCTCGTCAAATTCTCGCAATATAGTTTGGACTGGGATCTTGTCACCTATAACCTTCTTTAAGCATGAAACATGGAAAACTGGGTGTACTCGTGAAGATGTAGGAAACTCCAATTTGTATGCCATAGTAACAATATTTTTCAACACCTTAAAAGGGCCATAGTACTTTTTTTGTAATTTATTATCCTTCTTGGCTTGATTGAGGGACATTTGTTTGTATGCTTGTAGTCTTAGAAACACCCGATCTCCTACTTCAAAAATTATTTCACTACGATGTTGATTTGCTTGTTGTTTCATGTGATTTTGTACCATGGTTAGATTGTCCTTTAATATTTGGAGAACTTGTTGTTGATGCTCGATGTGATCTTCCACTGCTTGAACCTTAGATTTTTATTTTAGAGAAGAAGTGATGGAAGGAGGCTGGTATGAATAGAGTGCCATAAATGGTGTCATTTTTGTTGTAGTATGAAAGGAAGTGTTATACCAACATTCTTCCAAGGGTAACCATTTGAACTATTATGTTTGTTTATCAGAGACAAAGAAACGAAGGTAGACTTCCAGAAATTTGTTCACTATCTCGGTTTGTCCATCAGATTGAGGATGATATGATGTGCTATGAGCCAATTGAGTACCCAAACAAGAAAATAATTATGTCCAAAAATGTCCAATGAAGATGTGATCTTTGTTACTTACAATAATCTTTGGGATGCCATGTAGATTTTGAACCGTCTCCATGAATGTAGTGGAAACTATATTGGCTTTGAAGGGATGAGAGAGTGCACAAAAGTGTGCATACTTGGTCAGTCTATCAACACTGACCATGATGAGACTCTTTCCTTCATAATTCGGTAACCCTATGATGAAATCCATGGAAACCTCCTCCCAGTGCTGACTTGGGATGGCTAATGGTTGTAAAACACCTGGGGTCTTAATTGTTTCCACCTTATTTTGTTGGCAAACCAAACATTATTCCACAAACCTTTGAACATTAGTTTTAAGGGCATCCCAAAAAAATTCCTTGTTGACCCTATGGTAGGTTTTCAAAAATACCGAGTGCCCTCCTACTAGAGAGGTGTGCAATTCCAATAGTACATTTTGTCTGAGTTGGGCATTCTTACATAAATATAAGTGATCTTTGTAACATAGTGAATAATTTTTCCATGTAAATGTATCTGATGCACTGGAATCCTGTTGCAACCTTTGAATGATAGTCCACACTTTTTCATCATTCTTCCATTCATCCCTTGCTTCTATTATATGTTGGCATGTTTTCAGACAGAAGGTAGAGTATGATGGTTGGCATGTTTAACAGGAAGAGTATTCTTGTCATTGATGGCAAGATCAGATTATTCCTATGGAAAGATCAGATTATTCTTGTCATTGATGGCATCGATGGAAAAACAGGAACATAAGTAATTTCAGGAAGACCAGCAGCACAACTCACACAGAGTCGATAAGTTCAGGAAGACCAACAACGCAACAATGATCGAATGAAAAGATAGAAGTATTGGTCAAACTCCATTTCAAAGTTTTGTCTATCGAGATTTTGGATATCGGGAGATGGAAATGTCAAGGCTCTTTACAACAGGAGTCCCGAAATCGTGAAATGTGAAACACCGATATGATTGTTCAAACCCCATTTCAAAGTTTTGGCTATCAGGATTTCAGATATCGGGAGATGGAAATGTCAAGGTTCTTTACAAAAGGAGTCTCGAAATCATGAAATGAGAAATGCTGAAATCTCGTCAATCGTCCATCTCAGGGGGTTATGTGAGCCATCCGATCACTTCGGAGTTTCAAAAATCAGGAGATTGAGATGTCAAGAACTCCTACTATAGGAGTCCCAAAGTCGTGAACCCCGAAATTGTGAAGAGATATGGATCGTTGAATCATATAGAGTGTGGACTATTGATCTGACTCCCTTTCGGAGTTTCAAAAATCGGGAGATGGACATGTCAAGAACTCCTACCATAGGAGTCTCGAAGTCGTGAACCCTGAAATCGCGATATGTGAAATCGCGAAGAGATCTGAATTGTTGAATCATCTAGAGTGTGGACCATTGATCTGACTCCATTTCAAAGCTTTGGATATCGGGACATGGAGCGTCAAGAAACTCTACCATAGGAATGCCGAAATCTATAAATGCCGAAAAGTGAAACACGTTTTGTCTCAATCTGTGGTCGTAGCCATTGGTCAGATCAACGGAAGATGAAGCAAGGAGCTAGTTTAGAAAAGCTCCATTTCAGAGTTTCGGGGATCGAGACATGGAGAGTAATGAAATATTTACCACGGGGATCCCGAAATACCGAAATGCAAATTGTCAAAATAAACACAAGATCACATGAAGTCAATCCAATGGTGCAAGGGATTTTGGGCACGATCAGAGGGCTAATGTTTCCCCTCGCAGTCTAACTGCTGGAAACCATTGATGGTCTCTGCCAAAGGATTCAAAGAGACCTCTGTGTGATCGCCAGAGGAGTTGAAGGGTCTCCAAGCTTCTTCCAGTGAATGAAGATGATTCTTAGAGGGATTGGCAAGTGGATGAGCGTTGAAGTTTGTAACTGAAGCAGAAAGTATAAGCTTGACTATGCTAGAGAAGACGAAGAGTCTCGACTGCCAGAGAGGCTGAGGAATCTCATCATGACATCTAGTGATGCTGAACGTGTGGGAAAAATGCCAGAGAAGATGAGAAGTCATAATGATGATCAGATAGAGCACTCACTATGAAGAGATGCAAAAGCATTGCTCATATTGCATGCACAAGGTGCACATAAGCTATAAGAACATGACACAGAGAAGTGATGATGTTGTTGTTGGTAAGGTGAAGTAATGCAGGTGTGAATAAGTAAAGGGGTGGTGCAGTAGCTGAAATGGACAGGAAACAAAAGGTTCATTGAATGGGAATGGCACATAGAGCACAAAAGGAAGAAGAATAGAATGGGTAGCGGATGCATGCAGGAAGACAGTGAGGAAGACTGAGTAGCAAAATCTTGCAGAATAGTGATGAGACTGGTAAGCTGTTATTGAACACTATATCACTGTAATAGGTTTCAGTATTTCATATTTATAATCCAGGGTGGTAGGGAGGTGCTAGGTAGGACTAGTGTCCTTAGAGGTTCAAGTGGGTGTTTGAACATAGGGAGTTGTAGCTTCCTTCTAGTTGGTGCTAGAGAAGCCAGGGAGTTGGTGCTTCCTTCTAGTTGGTGCTAGAGAAACCAGGGAGTTGTAGCTTCCTTCTAGTTGGTGATAGAGAAACCAGGGAGTTGGTGCTTCCTTCTAGTTGGTGCTAGAGAAACTAGGAAGTTGGTGCTTCCTTCTAGTGGGTGCTAGAGAAAACAGAGAGTTGGTGCTCTCAACAAGTTGCAGCTTGCAAAAACAGAGGTTGTAGCCTCACAATGAGTTGGTGCTCATATGTATGATAATGTAAAGAATGTAAATAATACTTATCATATAAAGAAGAAGAGGTTTTTACCCTGTATGGTTTTCCTTGGGAAATATTTGTCTCTATGTTTCTCACCTATGTGACTGATGTTGAATGTGCCATTGTTTATTTCCCTACATTATTGTGATCATCATTGAGTGCCTTGTAAATATTTTAAAAGAATCATAATTGTTTAAGCACGGTAACAACCGATTCACCCCCCCTCTCATTTGTCCAAAAATTGGTATCAGAGCCAACCCATTTTATCTAAAGGTAGATCCTAGTGCTTAAACATGTCAAGCCATGAAGGAAATTCAACCAATAAGGCCCCACTGTTCAATGGAACAAACTTTTCCTTCTGGAAAGTTAGAATGAGAACCTACATAATGGCTTTAGGTGCAGATGTCTGGGATGTGGTAGACACTAGTTATGTAAAGCCAATTGTGCTAGCTAATAAGGATGACAAGCTAGAATTTATCTTCAACGCTAAGGCTATGAATTATATATTGAGTGGGATTGTAGAAGCAGAATTCATGAAAGTTATGCACCTAGGAACTTCCAAACAAATGTGGGACAAACTCATTAGAAGTTATGAAGGTAATAAAAAGGTAAAGGATGCCAAGCTTCAAACCTACAGAATACAGTTTGAACAGCTGAAGATGAAGGAAGATGAAACTGTTGGAAAATATTTTCTGAGAGTAGAAGAAATGGTAAATGCAATGAAGACACTTGGTGAAATAATTGAGGAACCTTCTTGAGTTTAGAAAATCTTGAGATCTCTCCCAGATAGGTTCAACCTGAAGGTCTCTGCTATAGAACAACTTAATGATCTAAAAACCTTGGAGTTTGATCAACTTCTAGGAACATTGACTGCATATGAAATGAGAATAGTTAAAGATAAACCCACATCTAGAGAAGCATCATTTAAGGCAGACAAGAATGAGGATTCTAAGCCCGATGAAATTGAAGCAAAATTTGTGAAGAGACTGAAGAAGGGATTAGGAAAATACAAAGGTAAACTGCCTTTCAAATGCTTCAACTATGGTAGGATAGGTCATTTTGCAAATAAATGTCCCCACAAAGGAAAGGATCATACTTGTGATGATGAGGAAAAATACAAACACGGAAATTTCTTTAAAGAGAATAGCTTTACGAAGAAAAGTCTTTGCGTAAACAATGATGATGATCCTTCAGGTGATGAAGACAATGATTCATCTATTGAAGATAAACTAAATGACTTCATACTTATGGCCAAAGAGGACTATGAAAATAACAACACAGGGAGTGATGTTAATGAAGAAGAAGCTATGGTTGACATGGAAGGAGAACTGATACATGCACTGGAAGAGATTGACATACTAAGAATCAAGAACATAAAGAAAAGACAATTGTTGATATAGTTCGAGAAAGACAGTAAATATCCTGATGAAGACCTTGTCCTACTAAAATTAGAATTGGAAGAGGCAAATAAAATCGAAGAGATTCTAAAAAAACAACTATCAGAAAAGAAGGAAAGATGTGAAGCAGTAGAGCAAGAAGTAGTGAAAATGAGGAAAGAAATGGACAAGTTTCAAGCCTTGTATAATCAGAATCTATCAAGTATCAAAGCCTCAGAAGGATTAGCCACCATTCTTAATCAATAAAGGAATCCAAAGATGAAAACTGGCTTGGGTTATGAAGAGGGATCAAGCAGTGGCAAGCCAGGAAATGAAGAACCCATCAAGTTTGTCAAAAGTACAACCAATGACAATAACAAACTTGTAGAAACAAAGGAAGACAATCAGCCGACCAGGATGAGTAAAGAAAAAGGTGTTAGGACTAAATCTGTAGAACTAAGAAACAATGCACTCTCTACTGAAAGACGTCATTAGCAAGGAATAAATCGATTTGCTCAAAGAAGACAACCATTTTCCAGGTACAAAGAATTTTTATATGGCTATTGTTTCTACTGTTCTAACTTTGGTCACAAAGATGTAAATTGCTCCTTAAGACTTAGACATGAGAAATTAAGATTTCAAAGGAATAAATACTTGCCACAACAAAGAATGATGCAACCAAGTAACAAACCTTCACAGATTTCCAATTGCCAAATTAAGTCTAGGGACATGCAACTAAAGAGGTGAAGAAATAATCAACAGTCAATTAGTAGACAATGCTACACCAATAAGTTTGACCTATTGAACAATGATATTGAATTCTACATCTGTCATAACTATGGACACAAATCTATTGGCTATCGTTTAAGGGAATATGAACCAGATTCAAAATCCCTTGCTAAAAATGTAAAGTTTTGGATGAAGAAGGAAAGTGACAAGTGTGGATTAGTGTTGTCCACTCAAAGAAAAACGAACCCTTGGTATATAGACAATGGATTCTCCAAACACATGATGGGATACAAAGACAATTTTCTATCTCTGAGTGAAAGAAAATCAGGAAACATAACCTTTGGAAATGATTCTCCAGGGAAAATAAAGGGCAAAGGGATGGTGAGCTTAAGTAATGGAAAAGGAAAAGCCCAATATGTTCTACTTGTAGATGGGCTAAAACATAATCTGCCCAGTGTAATTCAAATGTGTGATAGAGGATGTGAAGTGGTGTTCACGTCCAAGGACTGCAAGATAAAATCTGTAACCTCAGAACAAGTGGTGGCCAAATGCATAAGGACATAAAATAATGTATATGTGTTGAAAGCAAATAGAGAAGAATGTCATCTAAGAAGACATGATGAAATCTGGTTATGGCATAGGAGACTTGGACATTTAAACTTTGACCACTTAATCAAACTCAAAAAACTCGAGGTAGTAAAAGATCTTCCGAGGATATCAAAGCCCCAAGATTCAATGTGTAAACCCTGCCAAGTAGGGAAGCAAAACAGGACATAGTTTAAGTCCAAGAGTTTTACTTCAACATAAAAACCACTCCAACTAGTTCATATCGATTTATGTGGACCATCAAGACATGAAGGCATAGGGAAAGAAAACTACTTCATGTTGATTATCGATGATTACTCCAGACTTACTTGGGTTGCCTTTCTCAAAGAAAAAGCTAAAGCATTTGAGAAGTTTAAAATATTTAAGGGTTTAACTGAGACTCAAACAGGGAAGAGGTTAAAGGTAGTAAGATCAGACTGGGGAGGAGTGTTTATGTCAAGAGACTTCAAGGAATTCTGCGATGAGCATGGGATCAAGAGAGAATACACAATCCCAAGAACTCCACAACAAAATGGAGTAGTTGAAAGGCAAAACAGAACAGTGCAGGAAATGGCCAGGCCAATGATGAATGAGAAGAACATTGGTCAAACCTACTGGGTAGAAGAAATACACAAAGAAGTCCATGTTCTTAACAAATCCCACCTCAAACCACAAAGTGACAAGACACCTTATGAACTGTGGTTTGGAATACCTGCTTCAATTAAACACTTCAAAGTCTTTGGGAGTAAATGCTACATAAAGAATAATGATGAAAACCTTGGCAAATATGATGACAGTGTTGATGAAGGTATCTTCTTGGGGTATGCTACAAACAGTAAAGGATACAGATGCTATAATAAGAGGCTGCATAAAATGGTTGACTGTATTGATGTAAAAGTTGATGAAGGAATCCCAACAAGAGAGATGTACAAAAATGAGTCTTCTACAGAAGAAATAGTTGAAGCTGAAGATGAACAGGTCCAAGAATCAGAAAATGAAGACTCTGAATCAGATCAAGACTCAGACACTTAGACAAACTCAAATCAGAAATCAACTTCAAATTCTTCCTCCAGAATCATTCAAAAGAATCATCCCACAAATCAGATAATTGGAGAAAAAGATAAAGGTGTACAAACCAAGAGAGAGCTAATCAAAACCACCGAACAATCTCATATAGATTTCATATCCATGATGGAACCCAAGAATTTCAATGAAGCCAACAAAGATGATCACTGGGTTAAAGCAATGAATGATGAACTTGATCAAATTGAGAAAAACAATACGTGGGAGATGGTTCATAGACCTGGAGGTAAAAATTTCATTGGCTCCAAATGGATATTTAAGAATAAGTTGAATGAGCAAGGACAAGTTGTCAGGAACAAAGCAAGGTTAGTCTGTAAAGGATATGATCAGATAGAAGGATTGGATTATGATGAAACATTTTCACCCGTAGAAAGATTAGAAGCTATTAGAATGTTTCTTTCCTATGCTTTTCATAAAAGGTTTAAAGTCTATCAAATGGATGTCAAGTCAGCTTTTCTAAATAGATATTTAAGTGAAGAAGTCTATATGGAACAACCAGAGGGTTTTAAACTAATTGATAACCCTGAATTAGTATGAAAGCTGAAGAAATATTTATATGGGTTAAAACAAGCCCCTCGAGCCTGGTATCACCGACTGTATACGTATCTTAAAGACAAAGGGTTCAAGAGAGGAACAACTGACAACAATCTGTATATTAAAACAGAGGATAATAATTTGCTTATCGTATTGGTCTATGTGGATGACATCATATTCGGATGTAATAAGGATCCATTGGTACAATGGTTTGCTTCTGCCATGGAATATGAGTTTGAAATGTCCATGATAGAAGAACTATCATTTTTTCTTGGTCTGCAAATTACTCAGAGGTCCGAAGGGATGTTCATTTCTCAAGAAAAATATCTAAGAGAAATGTTGAAAAGGTTTCAAATGGAAGATTCTAAACTTGTGGGCACACCTATGGTTACTGGCTGCAAATTAAGCAAGGATGATGACTCACATGATGTTGATCAATGTTCATATAGGTCAATGATAGGCAACCTATTGTACATCACAACATCTCGCCCAGACATAATGCATGCTGTAGGAATGGTTGGAAGATATCAGTATGCACCTACTAGCTATCAAAAGAATATTCAAGTATTTGAAAGAAACAATGACTTATGGTCTATGGTATCCCAAAAATCACAATTTTCAGTTAACTTCTTATTCAGATGCAGATTGGGAAAACTGTGTCGATGAGAGGAAAAGCACTAGTGGAGGAGCATTCTTCCTAGGTGACTCATTAGTAGCTTGGCTTAGTAAAAAGAAAGGTTCCATTTCTTTATCAACCATAGAGGTAGAGTATATTGGTGCTACTACTTGTTGCACTCAGGTATTATGGATGATTCAGGCACTTGCAGACTTGGAGGTAAAATATGCTGCATTGATCCCAATTCATTGTGATAACACTAGTGCCATCAATGTGTCTAAGAATCCTGTATTCCGCTCCAAGACCAAGCATATTCCCATAAAATACCATTTTCTGAGATAGCAGGTCACTAATCAGGTTGTTCAGGTCCAGTACATTCCAACCACAGAACAAATTGCATACATCTTTACTAAACCCCTAGCTAAGACACCTTTTGAATATCTCCGATAGAAGCTGGGTGTCATTTCATCTCACACCTAAAAGATTTCATCTTGTTATGAGGAGTTTTGTATTGTTTGAATATATAATGCCTCCTAAAATTACGGCAACATCTCAGGGGGAGCATGTCTCTTCCTTGACATTGATGTCAAAGGGGGAGAAAGTGTGATGATTTCAAGATGTTACAGTGGTGTAGTTGCATCATGGGGTTGCAATCAATGCCAAAGGGGGAGATTGTTGACATGTTTCAAGACAAAAGGAAAAGTATGATGGTTGGCATGTTTAATAGGCAGAGCATTCTTGTCATTGATGGAAAGATCAGATTATTCCTATGGGAAGATCAGATTATTCCTATCATTGATGACATCAATGGAAAAACAAGAACAAAAGTAATTTCAGGAAGACCAGCAGCACAACTCACACAGAGTCAATAAGTTTAGGAAGACCAGCAACGCAACAATGATCGAATGACAGGATTGAAGTATTGGTCAAACTCCATTTCAGAGTTTTGGCTATCGAGATTTTGGATATCGGGAGATGGAAATGTGAAGGCTCTTTACAACAGGAGTCCCGAAATCGCGAAATGTGAAACATCGATATGATTGGTCAAACTCCATTTTAGGGTTTTAGCTATCAGGATTTCGGATATCGGGAGATGGAAATGTCAAGGTTCTTTACAACAGGCGTCCTGAAATTGCAAAATGCGAAATGTCGAAATCTCATCAACCATCCATCTCAAGGGGTTATGTGAGTCATCCGATCACTTTGGAGTTTCAAACATCGGGAGATGGAGATGTCAAGAACTCCTACTATAAGAGTCCCGAAGTCGCGAAGAGATCTGGACCGTCAAATCATCTAGAGTGTGGATTGTTGATCCGACTCTCTTTTAGATTTTCAGAAATTGGGAGATGTAGATGTCAAGAAATCCTACCATAGGAGTCTCGAAGTCTTGAACCCTGAAATCGCAATATGTGAAATTGTGAAGAGATCTGGATCGTTGAATCATCTAGAGTGTGGACCATTGATCTGACTCCATTTCAAAGCTTTAGATATCAGGACATGGAGTGTCAAGAAAATCTACCATAAGAATGTTGAAATCCCAAAATGCCGAAAAGAGAAACACGTTTTGGCTCAACCTGTGGTCGCAGCCATTGGTCACATCGGTGGAAGATGAAGGAAGGAGCTAGTTCAGAGAAGCTCCATCTCGGAGTTTCGGGGATCAACACATGGAGAGTAATGAAATATTTACCACGGGGATCCGGAAATACCGAAATGCGAGTTGGCGAAATAAACACAAGATCACATGAAGTCAATCCAACGGTGCAGGGTATTTTGGGCACGATCGGAGGGATAATGTTTCTCCTCGAAGTCTAACTACTGGAAACCATTGATGGTCTCTGCCAAAGGATTTGAAGAGACCTCTATGTGATTTCCAGAGGAGATGAAGGGTCTCCAAGATTCTTCTAGTGAATGAAGATGATTCTTAGAGGGACTGACAAGTGGATGAGCGTTGAAGTTTGTAACTGAAGCAGAAAGTATAAGATTGATTATGCCAGAGAAGATGAAGAGTATTGATTGCTAGAGAGGCTGAGGAATCTCAACATGACATCCAGTGATGCTGAACGCGTGGGAAAACTACCAGAGAAGCTGAGAGGTCATAATGATGATCAGATAGAGCACTCACTATGAAGAGATGCAGAAGCATTGTGCATATTGCATGGAGAAGGTGCACAAAAGCTATAAGAACACAATACAGAAAAATGATGATGTTGTTGTTGCTGAGGTGAAGTAATGCAGGTGTGAAGAAGTAAAGGGGTGGTGCAGTAGCTGAAATGGATAGGAAACAAAAGGTGCATTGAATGGGAATGGAACACAGAGCACAAAAGGCAGAAGAACAGAATGGGAAGCGGATGCATGCAGGAAGACAATGAGGAAGACCGAGTAGAAAAATATTGTAGAATAGTGATGAGACTGGTAAGATGTTATTGAACACTATATCATTATAATACGTTTCAGTATTTCATATTTATAATCCAGGGTGGTAGGGAGGTTCTAGGGAGGATTGGTGTCCTCAGAGGTTCAAGTGGGTGCTTGAACACAGGGAGTTGTAGCTTCCTTCTAGTTGGTGCTAGAGAAACTAGGGAGTTGGTGCTTCCTTCTAGTTGGTGCTAGAGAAACCAGGGAGTTGGTACTTCCTTCTAGTTGGTGCTAGAGAAACTAGGGAGTTGGGGATTCCTTCTAGTGGGTGCTAGAGAAAACAGAGAGTTGGTGCTCTCAGCAAGTTGGAGCTTGCAAAAACAGAGGTTGTAGCCTCACAATGAGTTGGTGATCATATGTATGATAATGTAAAGAATGTAAATAATACTTATCATATAAAGAAGAAGAGGTTTTTACCCTGTATGGGTTTCCTTGGGAAATATCTATCTTTGTGTTTCTCACATATGTGACTAATGATGAATGTGCCATTGTTTATTTCCCTGCATTATTGTGATCAACATTGAGTGCCTTGTAAATATTTTAAAAGAAGCATAATTGTTTAAGCACGGTAACAATTGATTCACCCCCCCTCTCAGTTTTCTAACATTATCCAAATAGGTTGGATGATCGAGATAACACAGAGAAAGGCCTCAACATCTTCATCCTTTCTTGAGAGTGTATCTGCCACAAAATCATAAGCCAATATCTTGGTTACCCATTTGTGTTGTTCTTCTAAAGATAGTCTTTGTTCCAAGAAGTATTTAAGACTATCATGATCTGTTTTGACCTTGAAGTGCCTACCTATTAGGTAAGGATGCCATTTCTTCAATGCATGTAGTATTTACATCATTTCCTTCTCATAAATGGTTTTGTGTAAGTCCTTTCCCTTGAGTGGTCGACTTTCAAAAGCTAGGTATTTTCCTTCTTGCATTAAGACAACATCAATTTCATATCCCGAGGCATCACATTCCACAATAAAAGTCTGGAGTGGTCAAGACAGGAGCTTTTCACATAACCTCTTTAAGTTGTTCAAAATATTTAGTTGCCTCCGGAGTCCATGAAAATGAATCCTTCTTAGTTAGTTACATTAAAGGTGTTGTTATTCTTCCATAGTGCCAAACAAACTTGCGGTAGTAACCTGTCAAACCCAAAAATCCTCTAAGATTCTTCAATGTTTTGGGAATCGTACACTCCATTATGGAATTAATCTTGTTAGGGTCTACCTTGACACCTTCATGAGATACATTATGACCCAAATACTCTATCTCCTTCACTCCAAAGAAACATTTGTATGGTTTCGAATATAGTTGTTTCTCCTTTAGTAGTTGTAGCACCTTGTCAACATGTCGCACATGATACTCCCAAGACTTGCTATAGATTAGTATATCATAAAAAAATACTAACACAAATTTTTGAAAGGAAGGGCTTGAAAATGGAATTCATCAACCCTTGGAATGTGGAAGGTGCATTTGTAAAGCCAAAAGGCATGACCAAAAATTCATAATGGCCTTCATGAGTTCAGAATGTTGTTTTTGGGATATCTTCTTCCTTCATTCTAGTCTGGTGATACCCTGAACGAAAATCCAACTTTGTGAAATAGATTGCTCCATGTAGTTCATATAACAATTCATCAATGACGGGAATTGGAAAATTATCTTTAATAGTGATCTTGTTGAGCTCTCTATAATCTGGACACATATGCCATGAACCATGTTTCTTGAATACCATTACCACGAGTGCAGAGTAAAAACTTTGTCTAGGTCTAATAATGCCAACCTCTAACATTTCTTCAACCATGTGCTCAATTTCACTCTTCTGGGCATAAGGGTATCTGTATAGCCTGATGTTAGGAGGAACACTCCCATGAATTAGGTGAATATCATGATCATGATTTTGAGTGGGTGGAAGACCTTGGTGAATATATTCAAATACTTTGCAATGCTTGTCAATGATCCCTTAGATATCTAGAGGAATAGATGACTTAGATGTTTGAACATCTAGTGAGCATAGTTGTGCAATAACACCTTGATGCCCCTTTTTCAATAATTGTTTCATGCCATTAGAGATTATCACCTTACCGTGTTTCCCTGTGATACCTCTTAACTCAATTTTTTTTCCTTCCAATGAAAATTTCATGACAAATTCTTGAAAATTAAAATCCATCATTCCTAATAATTGTAACCATTAGATTCCTAATACAACATCAACACCACCCATGGGTATAGAAATCATTGGACTATTCATTACATATTCCCCCATAGTAAGATTGATCTTATTGCATTTTCCTGAGCAATTGATAGTTCCTCCATCTGCAATAATTTCTTGAAACTCTGGCGTTGGATATACAAAGCAATTGAGAGCTTTGGTTAATTTATAGTGAATGAAATTATGAGTACTACCAGAATAAATTAGGACTATTACCTTTTTCTTTTTGATATATCCTTCGATCTTGAGGGTTTGAGGAGTGCTTATTCCAAACAATGCATTACACGATATCATGGGAGTCAACTCTTCAGACGAAATTGCTTCTATGTTTTCGTCTTGAGATGGTTCTTGTTCTTGTTCTTGTTCGTCTTCCTCTTCACAATCTATGTAGAATAATTTATTCTCACCACACTTATGTCCCTTACTGTACTTGCTATCACAATTAAATCAAAAACATTTTTCTTTTCTTTCCTCCAATTGTTGAGGTTTCAGCCTTGTAGGTTGAGGTGTTTTAGAAGAAGGAGCATTATTCTCTCTATAGTTGTTAGGATTGGTCCTTCTAGTAGCCATAGCCATATTTTTACTTTCAACATTTCTTTCCACCCTAAATGCATTCTCCAATGATTTGGGTTGCCAAAGGAGAACCTCATGTTGAATGTTATCATTTAAAGTTCCTATGAATACATCAATCAAATGCTCATCTGGAATATCTGTTACCTTTATATTCAATCTTTGGAAGTTCTCAATGTGCTCTGTAACTGAACTGTTTTTCTTGAGATTTATCAATTGGCTAAAGGAGGTATTTCTCCTTGTATCCTCATAGTGTGCTATCATTTCTTCTGTGAAAATTGTCCAAGTGACGAGTGATTTGTGAGAACAAAGCCATCGATACCATACAAATTGATTGGGTTCTAAATATAAAGAATCAATTTGTACCTTTTGTGTATGTGGCACATTATGTAGATCAAAGAATTGCTCCATCTGATGTATCCATGTGATTGGGTCCGTTCCATGAAACTTCCTCATATATATCTTAGGAACATGGTTGGTATTCAACCCAAAGTTGGAGTTTCTCCACTATTGATTCACCTTACTTGTGTCCTTATCATGAATTTCATGGGATACATTTTCACATTCAGTTTTCCTCTCTATTAAGAAATTTTTCAATCCTTCCATGATCTCCCCTTTTAAACCCTCCATCATCTCTTGTAGTTCATCTTTTGTTACTATATTATTTTTTAAATCATTTATGTGCCTACGCATTTCTTCACCTTCATCAAGATTCCATGTAGGATTGTCTGGATGCTTATTTGGTGTAGAAGTTCCCTTTTTGGGTGGCATGTTGGCGAAGTATCACTTTTGAACCTTGATTTTGAGGTGCTTCTGGTAGACAATATTTATTCTGTTGTATCTCCAAAGTTTTGGCCCTTCTAGGTATGGAACTTTCTTTTTTGTACTTCTATGATATTTCTTCTCTACAATGCCACAGGTCTGGTCAAAATTGGATGTACCAAGTGGAATTTACAGTAACTTCCCCACAACTTGCTGATAGTTGGCCTTTCCAAGAAATCTCACTTGTATAGCATGCCCTGCACACAATAATTGATATTAAAAGTCTAAAACTTGTACCCAAAATAATACAGACTGTCCACTATCTAATGCAACCAGTCTCACTCAATTTGGATACTCTAGGACGAGGTTATGATTGTTTTACCAAGAACACCTTCTTGAGACTAGTTAATAGGACTAGTGAGATACCCTATCTTCCACAGGGTGTATATACAAATGTAATATGACCCAGAGGATGAAATGTTTAAAATAGATAACTTACCAATTTATGTGAATATCCTCTAGATTACAAGTTTTTAAACGTTGTAGAAAATTTGTTATAGCAAAAATTCCGCAATGACTCAGTTCAGGATGATTCCAGAACTCTATCTTGCAGAGGATGTATCTCCAAAATTAGAAGGCCTCAGAAGATGAAATTTTAACCCAAGGTACCTTGATTTGTCTACTAAATATATGCCAAGACGGTCCTTCTAAAACATTGTATAAAAACAGTTGTAGCGAAAAGTCCAAGGTGTCTCAGATGTAGCAGCAAAACACCAAGACCTTGAACTCTGATACCATATGTTAAGAACCAAATATCAATATAGCATAGAAAAACCTTAGAATAAGGAATCAATGCCTTGAGAAAGAGAGAAATTCAGATAATAAGTCTCTTCAAGGGGGCAACCTCCTTATGCCCAAATAAATGTACAATTACAAGATGATTCCAAATGAAAATGTCTCTTTGGTATATATAGGAGACTAGGAGGTATAATTACAACTAATGGACTAAAGCCGACATGAATAAAATAACATTGCTAATGTAATATGCCCCAATTAAGGGGTAATGAGCCATTATTTAGGGCTTAACATTTAACAACAACAATTATAATAATAAAAAGCGAACTTCTGGTGCATTTAATTAAAAAATCACACTGATGCTTCTGTATCATACTTCCGCATCAGTGCATTCTAAATTTCATGCGGTAGTCACGTTTGTCTTGTAATGAACCGATGCATGGTATCATAGATTTAACTGATGCATTGTTGTTACTGAAGCACCTGTGCATTATGATTTATAGGAACATCGGTGCCCCAATTTTTTGGATAGCCCTGGTGCTTTCTGTGAAATTTAAGCACAAGTGATTTAAGTTTGAGAACACATCGACACATGGTATCATAGATTTGAATGACATATTTTTGTTATTAGTGAATTAATATTTATAAACTCACTGTCACCCCAATATTTTAGTGCTTCCTCGGTGTTTTTGGTGAAATGTAAGCACCAATGCTTTATGTTTGAGAATGCACTGGTGTGTATACACCATGAAGAGAATCACCTAGAAAAACATTTGATAAAACCTTCGCCCACCCAAATGTTTTTATTTATAATGAATTTCCATTATAATCTCTAAAAAAATATCTACTACCAAAAAAATATTCTTTTGCAGAGGTTTTATTGACAATTTTTTCCAATTTTGTGACACTAAAAACCTCTGCTATAACCTCTGCTACAAGGTATTTTACTTGTATTGAAATCAACATGCTCATTCTTCTTCTTATCCTTTCACAAATATTCATGCACCATTCCAAAATTGGTCTTCTTATCGTTCCACTTCTTCTATAATTCATGACAATATTTGGTGAAATGCTTAGGACTATAACAATATGCACATAGCATGCACAACTTGGTACAAAATCATGATACATGACCAATATCACAGTAATTTAAACATGTGCGGGGTATAACTGATGCAAGAGCATCGCCAACACATCAAGTGAGCAACGTGGAGGTGAATGGACAGTTGGACAAGCCAGCACAAATTTTTGAAAATGCTTTGAAATTGTTGCGCGATCTTAAATGATTCATTTAAGAGATGGTGTACTAGTATATTGTATTGGAACTTGAGCAGATAGATCTCTTCCTTAGGTAGATAGACGACATTTAATTTAGTTAATGCTGGTAGATAGGATTTTAAATTTTATATTTGATAGCTTTAGTGTTCAAGAGGGTAACCGGGTATAGACACCCTCATTGTATCATTGTAACATAGATCAAGAATAGGAGTAAGAATAGAAGAGCATGCAGAGAATTGTTTGAAGAACACTCATGTACAGATCTTGAATTAATAGAAGAAGTTTATTCAGGTTCATGTATGTTGTGTTATTCTCTGTGTATGTGTGGTGAATGCTATGCTCATGAATATTTACTTCCTGTTATGCATTTTCTATTATGCTGTGTGTATGATTTCATGTGTTGAGATTGAAATCTGAGAGGAGGTGAAGTGAGTTACAATTGTTTCTCTATTTGAGCAAGGATTCCTACAAGGAGTGCAGCTGAAGTCGCCCGCAAGGAGTGCGTTGACAGAAGGCTCAGATAGTTAACTCTTGTTCTCATTCACCCAGGAGTGAAATCGGGTTATACGAGCCATGCAAGGAGTGCGCTGGCTAAGGAGAGTCTCAGCCATGAACTGAGAGAAGTATTGAAGTACTGTTGTTGCAGGTGTGCGTAGAGTCAAAGAACTCAACACTTAGACGTGTTTGAGAACTGTCGCAAGGAGTGCGTGCAGAGGACCTATTTGAGGTTGAAAACGTGAGAATCTCAGGAAGGATAGGTCTCTGAGTTGCTGAAGAATAGCGTAGACAAGCGTGACTTGAAGTTGCAAGTGCACTGCAGGTTGATGAAGTAGGTGATCAAGTCTCGTAAGGAGACCTTTAGTCGTCTCGTGGAATTACGAAGGGAAGAATGGATGGTCAAAATCCTCTGAAGAGATTTAACAAAGTTTTGTGGGTCGTTGGATCTCACGAAGGTGCAGGGAGGTTACAGTGAAAGTGTAGAAGAGGTTCGAAGCTCAGGAGGGGCAGAGTCATCGATCACAAGTCACAGGGACCGTCAGATCTACATGTGGCATCGTGTATCGGGGATTCACAAATCAAAACTCCCAGTCGTTGCAACAAGAATCGCGATATCGCGATCTGCGATATCCCGATAAGATCAGAATCGTTCGTTGTGGAGGACGCGTGTCACGAAATCTCCCACATCGGGGACTCGGGAATTGGAGGACAGAAGGGGAAGACCTTCAAATTCACGAGCGGCGAAGCGGCGAGAGGACCAGAAGCTATCCATCTGAGGAGGACAGGTGGAAGAGATTGAGAGATCTCGCGAACTCGAAAGTTTGCAGGGTGAGAGCCCAAACATTGGGTACTCCAACTCATGAAGACACGAGGAGAGAGGAAGAAAGGAGAGTCATTGGATCTGGGTCATAGGAGGACCGTTGGGTCGGAAACCCCATCGCCTATCACGCACTCGGGGGTTCAGAGGTTGAGAGGGGTCACTTTCGACATTAGAAGTCGTGAAGTGCCGAGAGCTGAGGTTCGTGTGGACACGTGGTAGGGCTATAAGGTGGGACCCGCGTGGTCGACGGGTGGACACGCGTTTCCTGGAGATAGGAGTCAACACTCCGTTGAATTCTCGCATCTCGAGGATTTTCGGAATAAGAGTGTGAAGGATCGACGATTCCACCTGCAAGGTTGCGAGTAGCGAAAAACGTCAATGGAAGAGTCAAACCTGCGTTGACCTATCACATTTCGGGAGATCACAATAGGAGGGCACAAGAGTTTGACTCATAAACTCATGAAGGTGCGCGTTGCGAGAGGCACTAACATTTAATCCAATCCTACGGTTACATGTGGGGAGGTTACTAACAAGGAAAGGATCCATACCCGTATGGCCAGTTCGGGTGTCGCAAGATTGGAAAGGAAGAGTCGGAGGCTTTGATTCACGAACTCGTGAGATCGCGAGATTTAGTCCAATCTCTCGGTTTTAAAGAGGATACCCCATGGAAAGTTTATTGTGGGTATGGATTTCCCGATAGGGAAATAGAAGAGCTGTTAAGATTTCTTCGGTCCAGTTGAGAAGAGAAGATCATGTGAGCAGACTTTCACGTACTTGCGAGCACGCCTGCGTCAAGTGCTAACAGATCTTAGAAAAGCTTCTTTGATTTTTGTAGCAGAGAAAAGGGAAAATTCACCATACCACCAAGGCGAATGGGTAGACAATCGCCTGATCCAAAGGAGGAAAGGGAATTGTCCAGAGAAAGAGGCAGGCAAGTGCAGAATATAGACATGGAGAGAGGAATGCGAAATCTTCGTGCTAGAATGGAGGACATGGAGATAAGAGAAAGGCTCAAAGTTGATGCGGGAGATATCAGTGAGTCCGAAAACGAAGATGATTTTGGACATGAAGAAGAAGAAATCCCAGCGGAAGATGTAGCGAGTGAACGCTTACTTAAAGCTATTGCAAGAATGAGTACAAAGGTAAAAATGGACATTCCAGTTTATGAGGGAAATCTGGATGGGGAAGAGCTTCTAGATTGGATTAGAGCTCTAGACACGTACTTCGATTATGAAGACATCGAAGAGGATAAGAAGGTCAAGCATGTCATCATGACATTAAAAGGACATGCAACCTTATGGTGGGATGAACTGCAAGCTGACAGGCATTGCCAAGGCAAGCAGAAAATTAAGAGCTGGGACAGGATGATTGCAAAGATGAAGGCAAAATTCATTCCCAGGGATTATCAAATTTCTCTATTCAGGAGGATGCAGAACCTGAGACAGAAGATGATGACAGTGAAAGAATACACTGAGGAATTTTACAGGTTGAATATCAGGGCAGGTCATCGCAAAAAATGATGAAAAGGTGGCCAGGTACATGAATGGCCTGAGGTATGAAATTCATGATGAAATAAGTATGGAAACCATCCAAATGGTGGAGGATGCTTACCAAATGGCTCTGAAAGATGAGGAGAAGTTGTGCCATAAGAAAAGTTAGAGGGGCCATGGGAGAAGTCAGCCCAGAGGCAAGACAGTTTCCCATGAAAGAATCCAGAAGCCCAGAGACGACTGGAAGAAACCTCAGACTCAGACAGAGAGAGGTGGAAGTTCACAGCGAGGGTGATATGCTGAGAAAAGAGAACAAAATCCCAACCAGAAAGGAGGATATTATGATAACGATAGGTTTCCTCGTACCAGAGGTAGAGGAAGAGGAAGAGGTGGAGTAATCACATGCTTCACATGTGGGAAGAATGGCCACAGGTTGTTCGAGTGTCCAGAGAAAAAAAAAGAAACAGGAGAGACTCACATCGTTGAGGCACAGAGGCGAGATGTTGAGGCTGAATACGCTAAAGGCAGAAGATCACTGGTAATGCAGAAATTCCTTTTGACGCCAGAAAATGAGATAGAAAAGGAGATGGAAAATGCAGCGCAGAGGAACAATCTTTTTAGGACTTTTTGCAAGACTAAGGATAGAGTGTGCAAGGTCATTGTGGACATTGGAAGCACTGATAATCTCGTTTCAACCGATATGGTAGAAAATATGGAGCTGGAGACAATTGATCATCCAAGACCATACAAGGTTTCATGGCTACAGAAGGGACATCAGGTAAATGTCACTAAACAGTTCTTAGTTGACATCAAAATAGGAGGATATAATGACAAGATTTTATGTGATGTCATTCCTATGGATGTTTGTCATTTATTGTTGGGTAGGCCATGGAAATATGATAGAAATGTGATTCATGATGGGAAAATGAACACATACACCCTGAAGAAAAATGGGAGAACCCATATGTTGCATCTAATTGAGGATAAAGGAGTGAAGTCGGAAGTAAGAAACACAATACTTCTCATGAGTGGGAAGGAACTTCTTACAGAAGTTAAGAAGAAGGAGGATCCACAACTCTTTGTGGTCAGAAAACCGAGAATTGTTCTGACTAGCAAAAGAGTGGACGATTTTCCAGAAGAAGTTCAGGAACTGCTGGAAGAGTTCGCTGATATTGTAGTGGACGAACTACCTCATTCGTTGCCACCAATGAGGAGTGTTAGCCATCATATTGATCTCATACCAGGAGCTAGTTTACCAAACAAAGCCACATACAGATTGATGCCATAGGAGAATGAAGAAGTTAAAAGACAGGTCCAGGAGTTGTTGGACAAAGGTTTGGTCAGGGAAATCTTGAGTCCATGTGTTGTTCTGATGGTACTCAGTCCAAAGAAAGACGGAGGCTCGAGGATGTGCACTGATTCAAGAGCCATCAACAAGATAACTATCAGGTACAAATTCCCATTGCCAAGAATGGATGATTTGATGGATTTCTTAAGTGGGGCAATTTTTTCTTCAAAGATAGATTTGAAGAGTGGATATCATCAGATCCGCATGAGAAAAGGTGATGAATGGAAAACAACGTTCAAGACAAACGAAGGTTTATATGAATGGCTTGTTATTTCGTTTGGCTTAAAAAATGCTGTAAGTACCTTTATGAGATTGATGAATGAAGTTCTGAAGGATTTCATTGGGAAATTTCTCATCATGTATCTGGATGACATATTGGTTTTCAACAAGACAAAGGCTGAACATCTGAAGCATTTGGCCATTGTGATGAAGAAGCTACAACAGGAGAAGATGTTGATTAACATCAAGAAGTCCTCATTCATGAAGATAGAGCTCATTTATCTGGGTTTTGTTATATCTGCAAATGAGTTGAGGATGGATCCGGATAAGGTGGAAGTGATTAAGAATTGGCCATCACCGAGGAATGTATTTGAGGTGAGGAGTTTTCATGGTTTAGCTAGTTTCTACCGAAAATTCATCAGAAATTTCAGTGGGATTAGTGCAGCAATGATGGATACAGTGAAGAAAATACATAAATATTTTCACTGGACTGAAGAGGCTGAGAAGAGCTTCAATCTGTTGAAGCAGAAGATCATGGAACAACCAGTTTTGGTGTTGCCGGATTTTCAAAATACATTTCAGGTGAAATGTGATGCAAGCGGGTTTTCAATAGGAGTGGTCTTGAGTCAGGAGGACAGACCAATTGCATATTTCAGCGAGAAGTTGAATGAGGCAAAAGAAAATTACTCCACGTATGATAAGGAATTCTATGCCATCATCCAGGCATTGAAAAAATGGAGGCACTATTTGATCCCAAAGGAATTTGTTTTATATAGTGATAACCATGCATTACAGTTTGTGACTCAACAGGAAAAATTGAATTAGAGGCATGTTAAATGGGTTGAATACATGCAAAATTTCACTTTTGTAATAAAACATATTTCTGGTAATGCTAACAAAGTGGCTAATGCTTTGAGTAGTTAATCTTTGTTGTTGCAGGGGTTCCGAGTCAAAACATTGGGTTTTGAAAATCTCAGGGACATGTATGCAGATGATCAGGATTTTAAAGAAGAATACGGAGTAGCTGAGAACCCAGTTCTCAGAGACAAAAGCCCTTGGATAGATTATATGATCCAGGAGGGATTGTTGTTCAGAGGCAATCAATTGTGTATTCCAAATTGCTCCATGAGGGAGAATCTGTTAAAGGAAAAACACAGCGGAGGATTGGTCGGGCACTTCGGTCATGACAAGACAATTGAAAAGATGAGCGACTCATACTTTTGGCCAGGGATGTGAGCAGAGGTCAAGAGGTTTGTAGACAGATGTATAATTTGCTAGCATTCAAAGGGAAGGAAGCAAAATGCGGGGTTTTATCAACCATTGTCCATACCTGAGAAGCCGTGGGATGAAATTAGCATGGATTTCATATTGGGATTGCCAAGGACACAAAGAGGATTTGATTCGATATTTGTAGTAGTGGATAGGTTTTCTAAAATGGTACATTTTATCCCATGCCAAAAGACCAGCGATGCGACTCACATCACAAATTTGTTTTTCAAGGAGGTCATTCGACTTCATGGATTGCCGAAAATCATAGTTTCGGACAGAGACACGAAATTCATAGGACATTTCTGGAGGACGCTATGGAAGAAGCTGGGGACTAAATTGATGTTTAGTTCTTCTTATCATCCTCAGATGGATGGACAAAAAAAAGTAGTCAACAGAAGTCTGGGAGACTTACTAAGGAGCTTGGTGACAGAGCACCATAGCAGTTGGGACAGTGTATTTCCGCAGGCAGAGTTTGCATACAATGACTCAGTAAATCAAAGCACAGGAAAAATTCCATTTCAGGTTGTCTATGGGATACAACCGAGGGGAGTTTCTAAATTGAGGGATTCAGAGAAGACTGCTACTAGCAGTGCTAGTGCAGAAGAATTCGTTGAAGCGATGAAGGAACTTCACAGCAAGGTGAAGGAGCGACTATTGAAGTCAATTCAGGAATACAAGCGCAGAACAGATCAGCATTGGAGACAACTTCAGTTTGAAGTTGGTGATCTAGTTCTAGCACATCTAAGGAAGGAAATGTTCCCAAGAGGAACATACAATAAGCTAAAGATGAAGGAAATCGGGCCATGTAAAGTCTTGAGAAAATTTGGAGAAAATGATTATGAGATCGAGTTACCCGATGGGATCGAAATATCTCCGATATTTAATGTTTTGGATTTATATCCATATAAAGTTGATGAAGCATGAAGTGATGAATAGCCAGAGGTTTAGTGGGTGAAGCAGATGCCAGTTGCTGAGAAGCCACAGATGGAATGCATACTGGACAAGAGAGTGGGTAAGAAAACCAGAAGGAAGGAATATTTTGAATATTTGGTCAAGTGGAAAGGCCACCCAGTGGAAGATGCTAGCTGGGAGACTGAAATAGAGATTCATAAGCATGGACATACCATGCAGGAGATCATGGAAAGGATCCCATGAATGTTTTCAAGCCAAGGAGTATGATGCAGGAGCATCGCCAACACATCAAGTGAGCAGCGCGGAGGTGAATGGACAGTTGGACAAGCCAGCACAAATTTTTGAAAATGCTTTGAAATTGTTGTGCGATCTTAAATGATTCATTTAAGAGATGGCGTACTAGTATATTGTATTGGACCTTGAATAGATAGCTCTTGTCCTTAGGTAGATAGACGACATTTAATTTAGTTAATGCTGGTAGATAGGATTTTAAATTTTAGATTTGATAGCTTTAGTGTTCAGGAAGGTAACCGGATATAGACACCCTCATTGTATCATTGTAACATAGATCAAGAACGGGAGTAAGAATAGAAGAGCATGTAGAGAATTGTTTGAAGAAAACCCATGTACAAATCTTGAATTAATAGAAGAAGTTGATTCAGGTTCATGTCTGTTGTGTTATTCTCTGTGTATGTGTGGTGAATGTTATGCTCATGAATATCTACTTCCTATTATGTATTTTCTATTATGCTGTGTGTATGATTTCATGTGTTGAGATTGAAATCTGAGAGGAGGTGAAGTGAGTTACAATTGTTTCTCTATCTGAGCAAGGATTCCTGTAAGGAGTGTAGTTGAAGTCGCCCGCAAGGAGTGCATTGATAGAAGGCTCAGATAGTTAACTCGTGTTCTCATTCACCCAGGAGTGAAATTGGGTTATACGAGCCATGCAAGGAGTGCGCAGGCTAAGGAGAGTCTTAGCCATGAACTGAGAGAAGTATTGAAGGACTGCTGTTGTAGGTGTGCGTAGAGTCAAAGAACTCAACACTTAGACGTGTTTGAGAACTTCCGCAAGGAGTGCATGCAGAGGACCTCTTTGAGGTTGAAAATGTGAGAAGCTCAGGAAGGATAGGTCTCTGAGTTGCTGAAGAATAGCATAGACAAGTGCGACTTGAAGTTGCAAGTGCACCACAGGTTGATGAAGTAGGCGAGAAAGTATCGTAAGGATACCTTTAGTCGTCTCGTGGAATTACGAAGGGAAGAACAGACAATCGAAATCCTTTGAAGAGATTTCGCGAAGTTCCATGGGTCGTTGGATCTCACGAAGGTGTGTAAGTGTAGAAGAGGTTCGAAGCTCAAGAGGGGAAGATTCGTCGATCACAAGTCACAGGGACCATCAGATCTACATGTGGCATCGTGTATCGGGGATTCGCAAGTTGAAAATCCTAGTCATTGCAACAAGAATCGTGATATCGCGATCCATGATATCCCGATAAGATCAGAACCGTTCATTTTGGAGGATGCGTGTCACGAAATCTCCCACATTGGGGACTGGGGCATCGGAGGACAGAAGGGGAATACCTTCAATTTAACGAGCGATGAAGCAGTGAGAGGACCAAAATCTATCCATATGAGGAGGACAGGTGGAAGAGATCAAGATATCTCACGAACTCGGAAGTTCGCAGGGTGAGAGCCCAAACATTGTGTACTCCAAGTCGCGAAGATGCGAGGAGCGAGGAAGAAAGAAGAGCTGTTGGATCTGGGTTGTAGGAGGACCGTTGGGTTGGAAACCCCTTCGCCTATCGCGCACTCGGGGGTTTGGAGGTTGAGAGGGGTCACTTTCGACATCAGAAGTCACGAAGTGCCGAGATCCGAGGTTCATGTGGACACGTGGCAGGGCCATAAGGTGGGACCCGCGTGGTCGACGGGTGGACACGCGTTGCCTGTAGATAGGATTCAACACTCCGTTGAATTCTCACATCTCGGGGATTTGCGGAATAAGAGTGTGAAGGCTCAACGATTCCACCCGCGAGGTTGCAAGTAGCGAAAAACGTCAATGGAAGATTCAACCCTGCGTTGACCTATCGCGTTTCGGGAGATCGCAACAGGAGGGCAGAAGATTTCGACTCATAAACTCACGAAGGTGCAAGTTGCGAGAGGCGTTGATGTTTAAGCCAATCCTACGGTTACATGTAGGGAGGGCGCTAACAAGGAAAGGAGCCATACCCGTATCGCCAGTTCGGGTGTCACAAGATTGGAAAGGAAGAGTCGAAGGCTTTGATTCACGAACTCGCGAGATCGCGATATTTAGTCTGATCTCCCGGTTGTAAAGAGGAGACCCCATGGAAAGTTTACTGTGGGTATGGATTTCCCGATAGGGAAATAGAAGAGATGTTAAGAGTTCTTCGGGCCAGTTGAGAAGAGAAGATCCTGTGAGCGGACGTGCCCTTGCTTGCGAGCGCACTTGCGTCAATAACTCCCCCTTGTCATATCCTCAGTTGTGACCTCACCCATATCCACCTCACAGATCTCCTTGGTATCCACCTCATTCTGCACCGCTGCATTCACCACCTTTGTGTTTTTCATGTACTTGGAATGCATCATGGGTATTATATTGCATCAATTGGAGTGACAATTATTGACATCACATGGTTGAAAATTTTATATAATTCACATAATGGAGTATGAGTCGTCATCTAGTACTGCTACAAATTTGGGAAATGGGGTAGCATGTGTCCCCACTGTCTGCATATTTCACACCACTCTGTTTGTCCCATTGGAAATGAACTCGGTGCCCTATTTAACATATAATTAGGAAGTAGTGGACATTCATCTCTATGATAGACTTCTGATCGACAAGTGGTACACCATATATGCTCATGCACCACTTTTTTCTTGGCCATATCTTGTATCTGCATCGTTATCTTGGCCAATTGCAACTGTACTTGTGCCAAACCTTCCAACGTCTCCACCCCTCCCAAGGTAGCCTATAGGCACATCGAAATTTTGAATGCCTCTTATTGAGTCCTCACCTTCTACTCGATGAGTAGGAATTGGATATGGGGAAGTAATCCTACAATGAACCATTCTCTATGATGCACATCCTAGATTTAAATTTTCATCCTATCCAATAAGATCTTGAACCACCGATCATGATCCCAGACAATTTCTTTATCTCTGTGATACACTTGACCTCTTTATCATAATATAATGTCTTTATCTCAATGATACACTTGATCCCTTAGTCATAATCCTGTTGATCTCCTTTATCTCAGTGATACACTCATATTTTGACTTAGGTTTCTGGAACTCCTAAAAAATAGCTTGTTTAATCTCGACCAGATACCTCACATGTCCTTCTGGTGTAGTAGACTTATACTTCATATACCACTTCAAGGCTCTATCCATGAGTGTGGTCTCCAGTTGTGTGACTTTGGATACTTGGTTTGTGATTCTCTTCATAGACTAGATTGCTTCACATGTAAACTAGTGTTTCTTTGCATCATCCTTACCCATTCCATGGAACACAGGTACTCTCAGTGTACTATGTTGAGTTTCCATCTTCAAACTCAACCTAGTTCCTTGCTATGGGGAAAATACCCCTATATTGGGTCTAGGTATAGGGAGAGCATTGACTTCCTTTAAAATATTTTTCTACCCTTAAGCTACCCCAAAACTATCTAAATTGATTGACAAGAGAGAGGGAAGAAGGTCAATTGGTACACCTTTAGTCCTTACGACCAATGTAGACCTCTTTCATCTTTACAGCTTCCTAGATTGCGGGTCTTCTCCCAAATGACTTGCAAAAGCTTAGGAAAACGATGCTACAACACATGAACTCTCTATTATCAATTTCAATGTTAGTATATATACATAAAAACATAAATCAATAAAATCATATAGACATAATGTTTTGGGACAAGAATGAACTCTTTTATTAAGTTTCAAGAAAAAAATTATTACAACCTTTGTCTACAATCACTACATGAACTAGGTTTGGGCTCCTATATCATGGATCCAAGTGCATCAATCCCACGCTTACTTATCACAACCAACTTATCACTTAGAAAAGGAGAAAGGGTTGTATAAGGAGAAATGGCTAGAGGGGAATGTTGAGGCCAAAAATCAGAATAGGGTGCAAAACTTTGGTTAACAAGTGATAATCCTCTCCAAATTTTGTGTAATAGAATGTATGTCCATTTTCGAGAAAGGGAACATGAGGAATTAGATGTCTTGGTGGAGGAGGATCCCGGGGCAATTGCCATAATGAAAAAATGTGGTATGTGTAAGTTATTCCAGTGTTCGTTCATGAGGGCACAACCTAGAATGTTAAACCACTTGGTAGAATATTGGCATTAAGATGCAAACAAATTCATGCTAGAGGGTCAGTCACTGAATCCAACGACGGAGGAAATATACTTTTTGACTAGACTCTCTAGGAGGGGGGAGATAGTCAACTTGACAACCCTTCCTCTAGGTCCATACAACATAAAGGACTATATTGGTATGTACTACGAAGTAGGCACTGAGGAAGTAGGATATCAAGTGTCGATACACAAGATTACTAGCCTTAGTCTCTGGATAATGTTATTCATGATTGGGTGGATCACGTGATCCATATAACTTCACCAGGCCTCCCATTCATAGATGCATTATGCAGTTCAATGCTTGGATGCAACTATTTTTTATTGGAGAACTACTATGCTTACATGCATGAAGAAACAACTCATTGATTGTCATAGGAGGATGAACAAGAACTTAGGGTTTGGGACTGTATTGTGCACTTTATTATTTGAGAGAGTACCTAGCCTTATCCCAAGAGAGATAGTACGAGGTCATATTGCCTCCTTTCCAACGTTGTGCAGGTGGGAAAATTTCTTTCCCAGACAGGGTGCAGGGACAATCCAAGAGGCTTTTCATGATACATTTTTTGATTGATGGGCCCGTCAAATTATAGTGATAGAGGACTACCCATATGCAAGGATCTATTTCTTGAGGGATCCTAATATTCCCATGACCCTTTGAGAGGAGATCAGAGAGATAGGTAAACACATTTTTTAAATTTATTTTAATTTTTCAATTTTTTTAAATATTATCCTTTTTATGTAATGTCAATGTAGTGACTCAAAGATCAATTATATACAAATGTGGGACTAGTGTGACAAGCTAAATTTTTCCAGGACCAAGCATTGTCCTTGACCAGAGGTCGAACTAGTAGGAGAAGGAGGACCAACAGTTGCAAGACGACCCCCATTCGGAGAGGATGAGATAGTATTGTAGTGAGTAGAGAGAAACCTTATGGATCTCACTCATGCAGTATTGATTGCAGAGATAGAGGACTTTCCCCCGACCATGAAACCACATGTAGTAGGAGTGCCCAGGACTTGGTTCCAGTTGTTGCAACGTCTTGCGAACACTATAGTTCATTACAGTAGGGCCAATAGGCCAATACCATAGTTAGTTTTGGACCGCACATGTGTCGAGAACACCTTTTGTACTTTGTATTGAGGGCTTGAGCCCAATGATGTATGTTGACACTATTTGAGGATTTATGACCCACTTTGTACTCATAAAACTATTTTTGGGATATATTATATATAAATATTTTTTCCGTATGGATAAACATTTTGTACAAATGCATTTTGCATGTATATGTGTGTGTTTTTATTTTTATGTATGAGCAACATGCCAATCTAATACTTGATTAGCCAATATATAAGTTAGTTGATTACATCTCCTAGGAACACGAATATAAGTAATATAATCAAAAGAGAATTATAAGAAACATACCCTAAGGAATCATCGGTGAAGGGTGGGATCATAGACACGGTATATCCCATTTAACTGAGACATGACCAGTTGAGCATCCAGAAAGACCTGGAGGTGAAAAATACCATGTGATAAGGTGTCACATAGTAACTCTATTACTACATTATACTCGAAACAATTATTGGTTTCTTATCCTATACAAATACCTACAAAATACATCAACTAATCAAAAGGTGTAAAAATCACCCAAGTTGTGGAAGAAAGCCTCCGAGTGTGTCGGCTAGCACTGTCCGCAAACCCAACATAGACATCAAATTCTCTTGAAATCTGCCACAGTGAAAAGAAAAAACAATAAATACACGTCCATATAACAAAAAGACAAGATTGTATAAAATACTATACATATATACAAGAAGTCACACACAGGAGGTTGACCTAAGTGTAATATTTCTTAAGGTAGAGCCCATTTCTAGGCTTCGATATAGCATTACCCTTGAAATCAACTAGACTATAAGCACCCTTTTTTAAGAATTCTTTCACAATGAAAGTTCTAAACTTTCCTACCCCCAAGGGATATTTGTATTGGTCGTAGACTAGGACAAGATCACCTTCGAAGAAAAATTGAGCGTGAACATACCGATCCTAATGAAACTTAACGCATTGTTTGTGAGCCTCGTTGGTTAAGGCTACATCTCAATGCTACTCATCGAGTTGCTCGAGATATAAAATACATTCTTCAAGTGTTGTAGTGTTGGGAAGGATTTGCACTGCCAACTTCAGAGAAGGGATTTGAATCTCAATGGGAAAGACTGCTTCCATCCCGTAGATGAGTTGAAAAGGTGAAAAATCAGTAGTAGTCTTGATTGAAGTTCGATATTCCCAAAGTGTCGAGTACAACATCAAATGACAATTAGACTTGGTTGAATTAATTATTCGCTGCATAATAGTCTTGAGATACTTATTAACAATCTCTACCTAACCATTCTCCCGTGGGTAGTAAGGTGACGAATGTTCCTGCTTAAACCCTAGTTTTGATGTTAATTCAGACATCATTTTGTTTTGGAAGTGACTGCCATGATCAGTGACAATATCCTTCAGAATACTGAACCTGGCTATAATCTAGTTGAAAACGAAAAGGGTACTCGTCTCCCTGTCATTGTTGAGTGTCAACATATCTCTGACCCACTTAATAAAGTAGTCTACTACTATGATGATATAATTATGCCCCCTAGATGAAATTGGGTGACATGTAGTGAAATCAATCCCCTACTTGGTGAAGGGACTGACGACAATAACTTGGAACATAAGAGTTGGGTGTGCCCGCATCTTCCAAGAGACAATCTGACATGGGTGACACTTCTTGACTGCCTCTACACAGTCTTTGATTAACAAGGGCCAAAATTATCCAGCGTGAAGAATCGTTTGGGCTATTTCCAACCAAGACAGATGAGCGCCACATACTCCTATGTGATAGTCATTCAAAAAAAGATATGCTTCTTCATGCGTAATACATTGTCGAAGAATGCAATCCACTCCTTGACGATATAAAGTGTCATCAAGGATGAGATAGTTTTGTGATTGGTGGCATATTCATCGACTCTCATCATGAGAAGAATAATAAGTGAACTTCAAAGTATGAATATACATAATTATATCTCCATACCAAGGGTTCGATGACGTGATAAGAAAAATATCTCCATTGATTTGTGAATATTATTTCAACAAAGAACAAGGACTTTTTAGATTTTTCCGAAACAAAATCCAAGTAAAACTCTTGCAGGATGAATATCCATCAACTGATTTTCCCACCGATGACCCGTCATGTTAACACATATTGAAAATGGCTGATGATGACTATGACAGTGGTCTTGCGAAGTAAA
This sequence comes from Picea engelmannii, assembly GCA_009831015.1. Taxonomy (NCBI): domain Eukaryota; kingdom Viridiplantae; phylum Streptophyta; class Pinopsida; order Pinales; family Pinaceae; genus Picea; species Picea engelmannii. The sequence goes on along the minus strand of ML776558.1, from coordinate 550,312 downwards.
ATATAATGACAACTGCCAAAGAGATTTTCTGAACATGTGTGTAGTTGAGTTCTAGTCCAACCAGACCTTTGCTAATATAGTAGATAACATGCTCTTCAAGTGCAACATCCTCTTGGACCAATACCATGCCGGTAGTAGACTCTTCGACATCCAAATACAACAAGAAATCCTTGTCATAATCTAGAGTACTGAGTAGAGGGGAAGATGTCAGAGCACATTTCAATTATTCAAAAGAGAACTAAGCCACTTCATCCCAATAGAATGGGACCCATTTTTTCAAGAGACGAATGAACCCTTTAGTAATATCGACATAGTTAGCAACAAAATTCCGAACAAAATTGACTTTCCCTTGTAGACTCTGAAGCTGGGGAATTATGCGCGGGGGATAAAATTGAACTATTGCCTCAACCTTTAGAGGATAGACCATGATCCCTCTATTTGACATGATAAAACCTAACAAGTGTCTCGATTTCACAAAAAAACTACACTTGTTGGGATTTAGGAGAATTCGATAGTAGTGAAACCTCTCAAAGATTAGTCGCAAATGCATGGGATGATCAGATCTCTTACGAGAAAGTAATGCTAGATCTTCGAGATACACCTCGACTATGTGTTTGAGGTCGTGGAAAGAAAATGACATGGCCCACTGAAAAGTGGCTCCAACATTCTTAAGGCTAAAAGGAATTTTTCTATATGTGAATGTACCACAAGGACAAATAAAAGTTATTTTATGTTGGTCCTCAGGATTGATTTGAATTTGATTTTATCCGAAAAAACCATCCATGAAAGAAAATACCTCACAACCTGGACATTCATCGACAATTTGGTCAATAAATGGGGTTGGAAAATTGGCTTTCGGGAAATCTTTGTTCATATTGCAAAAGTCCATACATACGTGGATTGTACCTTGCTTCCTTTGGACAGGAACAAGGTTCGATACCCATTCTTTCAATTGCATGGGGTATATGAAACCAACTTTGACAAGTTTCTATACTTGAGCCTTTATTGTTGTTGCCTTGGGAGGATTTCCTGGGAGAAGCTTTTGTCAGACAGGATTAACATCAGGTTAATTCATGATTTCGTGTTCAACAATACTTGGATCAATGCCTGAAATATGCTCATAAGAACAATAAAACGTGTCACAAAATTATTTAAACAATTCAGTGTAGATTTGAATCTCTTCAAGAGAATAAACTTCTCCAACGAATACATTTTCCATGATGCTAGGGGTTTTGGAGATGTCGATAGGAATCATTTCAACTATAATTTCCATGTTTTCCTCGACATATATTTTGTGCATAGACATAGGGTTAATAGAACAAGGGGTATCTCCATTCATGGTCATAATGAACTCTCCTACCTATTTTCTCTTGAGCTCTGGTAAGAAATAAGATAGGCGGTGAAGATCATCCCAAGATTTTTCTGGCCCAATCATTTCCTCTAGCATCACCTCATTAGAGGGTAAGACTAAGTCCAAAGGGTCATCGGTGGTGAGAGAGTCTTGAACCGAAATACGCTCAAGAGAAAGGTCTAGCTCTTGTGGTGGATTCAGATCAGGGTTGGTTGAGGCTTGCTGGACAATACTATATGCAACCTCCACAAAGGATAAGGGAATGTCCATGCCAAGGTTCCCTACCCCTTCCATCGAAGTCGATGGGGAAGGTAAATTCCATGGGTCATTAAAGTAACTCATTCTAAATGACGCGACTTGAAATATTGTAGCCTTTAGTTGGTCGGGGACAACCAAACAAAACTAACATCATTGGCAAGTGATGGATAAAAAAAATTCTCCATTAAAGATAGAAACAATCCAACACCTAAGTTGACAGTACCTGTTGCGGGTTATCAATCATCGAGACCATGGATGCTCGGGATGAAGGGTCGGTACGGGAGAAGGATAACTGATCAACGATTATGATCCAACCTTTGTGAGGAAAACATAAGACCTGAAACACGGTGGATAAAACCACTTCATGGTGTAGGTCCAAGTCCACCCTAAAAAAATATTTCAGTCAAGAGGTGCATCAACTAATTCTATGACACACCCATTTTTTTCCCTCCAACTGCATGGGAAAAGAAGGAATTATGCCATGTGGTTTGAAATATCGACTGTAAAAAGTAGTTAGCAACATGGGAGATGCAAACAACTCAGGTTGGTTGATGGTCGTCCAACATGCCAACGACATCATGAAAGTTGAGGCACCCTCATCAACCACCGTACATAAAATGTTCCATGTTAACAATTTCACAGCGTAGACCACTACTATATGAAAAGGGACATGGTGAGGAAGACGACGTTTATGGTTAGTAGGTTAAAAAACAGTCATTCATGAGTTAGTGGTCTCAACCTCTCCCAAGAAGGACAACAATGCTTTCCTCTATGAGGGGAAACTCTGGAGGACCTCTAGAGAAGGCATTGCATAAGGAGTTTCTTTCATATCCTCCATGATGGAGTAATTCTGAGTAGTGCTTGCATTTGGGTTGTGTTAATACCTTTTTAACGTAGCTTTAGGGATGTGAGTCATCGTTTCTCCCATGATATTCTCAATTTGAAGAGGATTCAGTGGGTTGGAGGCTTATTTTCGCTTCTCATCAGATTCTAGAATTTCGTAGTTATGAGCCCTAGTTTGTATATTAGCTTAGACTTTCATCATATAAATGTTTTCGACCCCATTTTTATTATCGGGAGCGAGGTTTCCCTGACTTTCCCCAAGCCCGCTCGTGGATGAGGAAGCTTGGGCCATATTTTTCCCTTTTGGAAAAGGATTAGTTAACATGGAAGGCTACTACTGTGCCAATAGTTTCTGGGCTTCCTCAACTCAAGGGAATTGGTGATTCAAGTGGTAGTTCGTGAAAAGTTTACACAAAAAATTCACCTTTATCTTTTCATTTTTTTTCTCACCAAAATAATTTGTAGCCTTCTTATCCCCCTTACCATTATTTTTTTTAGGTTTCCTCTTTCCCTCAGTTTGTTGGTTACCCTTGGGATTTGTCAATTGCACACTGTGTACATTCGATGTCTGGGTTATGGGTGAAACCGAACTAGGAGTTCCTCTAGCCATAGTCTGTTGAAATGATAATTGTTGTAATTGATTAGACAATAAATATATGGACTTTCTATGTATTGAGCCTATTATTCCATCGGTGTGAGGCCAAGAATTTTTTTTGGTATTGTCGAATTTTGATCATGGTGCAATGGGTAATATCTCATATAACATACCGGACTGAGATTAAATCAATTCTAGTTGTTTGGCTCTCATGATAGCTTCTTTTCGGAAAAAAAATCAAACATTGCGACGTCTTTTGATACACAACCTACCAAGGAATTTAGTAACCACTCAAGAAAAAATGCGGGAGGGACCTTAACCTTGATAAAACTCTTTTGATGATGCCATTCTCGGATGTGATCTTATATGTGGTCAACTTTCATTTGCCTAAAGTTGGCTATCAAATCGTTGTCGACATCATATTTTACTAGTAATTGGAAATAGTTCAAGAAAACCATGGTCAGGTCGTTATAGTAAGTGTACTTTGAGCTATCAAGGTCGATATACCATTTTTATGCACCATCTATATGAGTGGATTGAAAAAAGTGAAAATGAATGGATTCATCCTTTAATGAGTTGGATGAGCACCATAAGTGAAAATTTGTGACATGATCATCTAGATCTTCGCCAAGATTACCTTTGAACTTAAGGATGTCTGAGGGTAACTTAGTCGACATGGGGGGCCAACATGGATCATGACAAATCAGGTCATTCAAAAGTCTCGAAAAGTCTAGAAAATGCAAAGTTTCCAGAAAAGGTAGTCTTGGTTGTGGCCTATTCACATGAAAAGAGGGGCCTGGATTTTGGCTTGTACTAGGCTTCCAGGAAAATTTTGATTGTTGGCCAAGGTTTTGGTAGATACCATGGTGGCCCTATCAAATAAAAGGGTCTTACATTTGATTATACATATTCGACTGATTCCTAAAGTTGGATGACATTCCTTATGCAGGGATTTCTCCTTGTACAGTGTTCCAAGGACCTTGGTTGGGGATTCCCCCAACCGACCCTCCTGGAATACATACTAAACCATGGCTAGGGTTCCACAGAGTGTGGGAGGGGTTGGCCCCGATCGATATCCCTTTTGAATTAAACGAGCCTTTCCAAGGATTTATAGGACCTTGTGAGGACTAAACTAGTCATCACTCCCTACAAAGGCATGAAACCTTGCATAGGGTTTTTTTGACCAAAAATGAGGTTTTCCCTGGTTTAGAAAGAAGAGGATGAGAAATAATTATTTCCAAATACACTGAACAAGGAAAAGGGCATGGATCCTATCAGAGTCATGTAGGATTGAGGTCCAATAATCCCTCCACTGAATAAACTAAAGTTGGTATTAAGCCCGATCGACTACTGGAAAGTGCCTTCGAGCAAAGGGAATGAAGGAGGGATGTGACCCCCACCATAAGAGATAGCATTGAATGGGGTAGTGGTGCTTGTGATGGGTCCTTTCAAGGAAATATTAGAACTCTCTTCTCCCATACCAACAATATGTAGAGTATACTTCGTTAGAACCGAATTGGAGTCAAAACATGACATCCCATATAAAAAGGGAGTGCCAGACACATCCTGGATGGAGGAAACAATGCTTAAAGTCATCGAAGGGATTGTGCCACTACCCAAAGTAGTGGGTTTCTGGACAACCATAGTTTTGACAGGTGGAGGTGGGTGAGGAGATACAATGCCCCCTCCTACAACAATCAATATGGGAGTATGAGGACTCCCTGATGAAGTAGCAGTAGTTTGTTCCATCTTTTCTCACTAAACAAACTATCATTCACATGAAGTCACCTCAGGAGGGACTATCTTAAATAGGAGTGGCATTGATAAGTCAGTGATCGAAGGATTTTTTGGCCTGAAACCTTCAGTATCAAGGTCATAAACAATAGATTACTCCGATGCAGGAAAGTATTCTCTAAGAGTTGTCTTGTGTACAGTTTCTTGTGGCCTGATAGATTCAAATGAGTCTTCTTGACCTATCATGTGCCTCAATGATGGCAGAGTTGGACCCAAAGTAACCAATTGTAGGCCCTAAAGACTATGCAAACGACGAAGATGTTGATTTTCCACCTTGTAAAATGATCAATTGAAACTGTCAGGTTTAGCTAGCATGAAACACATAGCACACACTAAAAATTTCGTAATGACAAATCAAGAAAACAACTGTAATGCCCTTATAATTATAAACATCATTTAAGTTTCCTAAACATTTTATGAAAGTAATCTGAAACAGTAACTTCTTAGCATAATAGTGATTCTCATAACAACAACTTCAGTAACTTAGATTTATCAACAAATACTGAATTCATGACAGAAAGATATAAATACATAACTTAACAAAGTACCTGGTTCTGATGCTAATTGTTGTTGCCACTGTGACTTGCTGCTGCCTTTCTGCTCCCTGCTAAACAGATCAATCCTGCCATAAACAGGAAAATAGCTGCCCAAAACTGTTGTCCTCCCTGCCAACTAGGAAAACTACCTAGCTCTAGGATATCTACGGATATCTTGGCCCTCCGTGCCCAAAACCTCTAGCAACCCCGGTCCACTGTGTCAATCCCAAACACAAAATTCCTCCCTGGTCCAATACTCAGAGTTCTCCCCAAAAAAATCATGGTATCCCTCCCGTCGAATGCCCTCCTCCCACTCCTTCCTTCCTTCCTTATTCCTCCCTTCACCGACACTCCTTCCTCCATTAAATTCCTTATCCCTTCATTTAATTACCCTTATCCATTCATTAATTCTCTTATCTTCTCAGGATCCTTATGTGATCCCTTCTTGTATACGTAACTTGATTAAATGTTATATTTTATCCTCACTTTTAATTTAATACTTTATTAATTAATGAATTAATTAATAATTAAATCAATCATTAACCATATTGATTAAAGAGTTAATTATACTTAAATTAATCATAATCAAGAATAATTAATTAATAATAAATAATTAGTCAAGGTTATTTTAATAAATAATTATAGTTTAGCTAATCTTTTAGGATTACATTATTAAATTAATTATAATTTATAATCAAGGGTCGTTACAACAATTGACTAGTAGGAAGAATAGTTGCACCAATTGACATTTGAATAACTTACCGGTGCAAGTGTATCTCGAACATAGAAACACCCTCCGGGCATAATCTACAAATAATGATCAGACATCTTCCCTGGGTACTGCGGCATACCCCTAAAGTTACCCTTGTAAGTCCCTAAAAATAGGGCTTCCATCTTGTAGCCAGTCACCAGGAGGGTACATTCGATAGTTGGGATGGTCATAATGAGTAGGATAACAAAGTCCGAAGCTTTTCAAGGGAACTGAAGGTAAATCATCAGGAAGAAAATTGAAGATATCGAACAGATTCAAGGTCCACGAGGCTCTGTAGTCAAATGTGATTGATGTAATTCCCAAGAACAACCCTCAATATACAATCTGCCCTACACTTGGTCTGACTTTGGAGGGGTCCAACCTCATATTTATCCCATGTGTTAGAGGAGGGTCCCATCTGACTCTTACGATACTAGACTCTGACACTCCCTATCATAGACTCCTATGTTTGTTTAGATGGCCTTGAATATTTTCCACTCCACACCTAATTCAAGTCCCTAGAGCCTAGACTAGTTGGTGAACCCTGCAAACAAAAATTCTAATTGATTTTAAGTTTAAAAATTGATTTTTATTGGATCGACTTACTCTAAAGGGTACAAACATCCAACTTATGATGTTTGGAAGAGAAGAAAGAGAAATGGTCTAATTTATAGCATTCATGAAAAAGTGAACTAGATTCTTCAAATTGAAAGAAATGGCTTGTAAATATTTGTAAATGAAAACTTCTCAAAATAGTATTTCAAGATCCTATAATGCAAAACGTTTCCTAGAATGAGATTTTCATTTTACGATGAAAACTACTAAACTTTTAGGGAATTATCAAGAAAGGAACTTTGAAAAAGAACTCGTTTCCTTTGTAAAAAGATAACCTAAGCTACAATTACCAAACTAAATGCATAACTAAATGCAATAATTTTTTTTATTTTTCGAAATGCTTAGAAAAGAAAAACATAGGTAAAAGATATTTCTTTTTTCAAATCATAAACCAGGCAAAGAGAAAAAAAATACATGACTCATAGAAACCCTAAACCACTTCCTGAACACACAAATTCAATAGAATCCACAGGGTCATCTAACGCTTATAGGTCGACTCTAAACCTCTAAAGAAAACAAAAGAATATGAGGAAACAACATGGGTTATTTACAAAGAGAAAGTTAAACTAAAACTTTGACCCAACCAAATACCACTAACGGAGACCCTGAAGAGTTACAGAAGGCCCAAGAAGCCAAAAGCTTCTTGTCAGAAAAGAAAAAGAATTTTCCTTTAAAAAAAAAACCTTTCAAAAGATAGAGACACATGTTGTTCTCAAGATTCATGCATATGTACATAGGTTGTATACTAAGTAGACTATGTATGTACGCAAACTAAACAGAGTGTAGGGTGTGTACACCTCTAAAAATTTTCAAAAGGAAAAAAGGCATGGAAAGATACCTGGGAAGGGAAGGTTGGTATGCACCTAGAACATGACCACTAACCCTAAACTAGTTCAGTAAACTTGAAAAACTAAAACATAAACTGAAAATATCCGAATCAAACCAAAATCTCCCACTAAGACCCTAGAGAGACTCCCAAGTGGAGTCTCCAATTCTGCTATGGGAAAAATTCCCCTATATTGGGTCTAGGTATAGGGAGAGCGTTGACTTCCATTAAAAGGCTATTCTACCCTTAAGCTACCCCAAAACTATATAAACTGAATGAAAAGAGAGAGAGAAGAAGGTCAATGGGTGCACCTTTAGTCTTTATGGCTGGTGTAGACCTCTTTCTTCTTTGCAACTTCCTATATTATGTGTCTCCTCCCAAAGATGACTTCCAAAAGCTTAGGAAAATGATGCTACAACACATGCACTCTGTACTTATCACTTTCAATGTTCATATATAAACATAAATTCATAAATAAATAAAATCATATAGACATAATGTTTTGGGACAAGAATGAACTCTTTTATTATGTTTCAAGAAAAAAATGATTAAAACCTTTGTCGGAAATCACTCCACAAACCAGGTCCAGGATCCTTTATCATGGCTCCAAGTGAATAAGTACCATGCTTTCTTCTCACAACCAACTTATCACTTAGGGAAGGAGAAAGGATTGTATAAGGAGAAAGGGATGGACGGGAATGGTGAGACCAAAACTCACAATAGGATGCAAACTTGGGCTAAGAAGGGGAAGGGATTTTGGTAGAGTTTTCTTATTCTCTTTCTTGTCCCTTCAAATGAAACCCCAAGATCACTTTTTATATGAAAAAAATATGGTTATTCGGTTTGAGGAAGGGATAGAAGGAGTAAAATGGTTGGGAAACCCTTGATAGCCCGTAAAATCCATCGAATTCCTTGCAATTTTATATTTTTTACGATTTGTGGAGGTAAACACGAGATAACTAGTATGAAACTCGTGTATGTACACAGGCTCACTAGTATGCAACACATGTGTGTGTGTGGGCTATCAGTTCAGCAGGACACATACATTTTCCAAAAGATATTTTTTTAAGAAGAAGCCTCAAGAATATTTTGGAAAATTATGTAAATGGAAAGACCAATGTCTTGTATGCACATGTAAGGAATTTTTGGACTATAGTATTCCTCCTCTCTAATTGCTAGGGGCTTGAATTTTCCACACCACTATTTCTTCACACTCATCTCTTCAATTTTATCTTCTTCTTCTCTTTCTTCTACTCCAATATATTCAATGTATGTTGTGTCTATTCTTGATGAAAAATGTGAAAGGGGGGTGGTACGTCCATCTTCTTCTAAAATTTATCATGAGGTGACCAAAAACATTGTCCACTTGTAGTCGTGCAAGAACATATACTATTTATAGTTCATCTCCCCTACCACTAAGGGGGCATCCACCTTCCTCTTCTTCTGATGCACCAACATGTTGCGCTCTACCTTCCTGTCCTAACTGCGAACCCCAAATGTGCACTATGTCTTTCGATATTATCCGTGCACTGCCACAATGCATTATATTTTCCTCTCCTAACAACACAACATTTATATACATGCCAACTTATTCTCTTATCAGTGCACCACTACTCCACGCACCAACTTCTCTTCTTATCAACACACCACTACTCTATGTTTCATATTCCTTTAAGGTTTTCTCACTCTGCAACAACCAAGGAGGGAGGCATTTTACAACTAGGAACTTACTACTATCACTACTGCTATCCCTAATGGAAAAAAAATCCTTTATGCCACACCTCTTTGTGGGCCTATCTTCATCTTTTCTCCACTCTAGAACGTCATACTCTCCCGCACTACCACCTCATGATGTTTTTTTTTTTCTTCATCTTGGATCCCACCCCTCGTCTGACACCCTTGGATAATTCCTTTCCACACTTATTTTATGCTTTCCTTCTTATCTTAACTCTTCTTGCGTACCTCTCGGCTCTTTTTTTCCTCTTGTCCTCTAGGCCCATACCATTCCTCATCTCATCTCAACAATATTTGGATCCTCCTCAACGGATCCATTCTCTCTCTATCTTTCTCCTGTTTTTGAAAAATCGCCCGCCCCCCCCATGCTAGGGGAATTTACTCAACCATTCGATCGGGATCCATGTGCATCAACCCCTTCTCCATGAACAACATTTTTATCCAAAGTGTAATTTCCTCTAGCATCTTCTTTCTTAGTCCTTGTGCAAACTTTCTTTCAGCCTCACTGAAAGAGTTAGTGTAATCTATCGCAAAATCAATGATGTATCCTTATCTTATCTGAGAAAACCAAAAGTCAATAGCACAAGTTGATTTATTATCCAACACTTTCAATATTTCAAGTTCATGTTGATCCCAAACTACTGGTTCTAAATAACATACAATAGAATTGGTAGCCACTTGTCTCTTTAGCGAATCGTGCAAGATACAAGGGAATTCAACAAAGAACAACTCACACATATCAGTGAAAGATACCTATATTTTCAGTGTTGTACATTGACTCTTAGTCCCTAGGTTTCCCACAAGGAAAAAACATGTTGTTTTCCAGACAACCAATCTTGAATTTCCTCCTTAGATGGATGATACCTCATCTTGTGCCTTCATTATTCTCGACAATAATTTCAAGTCCCAACAACAAAACCATTTGTTGGATTTTTTATCCATGCTTGCAAGCGTCCATACTAACACTGGGAGTTTATACCCAGGGTTCATCTAGAGTTGACTAAAAAAAACCCCAAAGCATCAACATATCAATCCTCAACCAAGGCCAAGGAATGTATCAACCGAGATCCATAGAGGATCACATATACCATAAGTTCATGTGACGAGTATGAAGGATAAACATACAAAAACCCATCAAGGATGGAATTTTTGTAACTCATATCTAATAGATTATTAGGACTAAGAATTAAAACAATGCACACACATATTCAACTCTTATGTTATACATAGAGAATAGATCAAAATTACCGCATTTTTATTACCATATCCATTCCATAATAACATAGGTATACATTGCGTAGAACAGATTTCACAATTCCTCAAAATTAAAACATATTTCACAATGTTCCCTTTCTAAAACATCAAACATACAATAGACACATGAGTATATTCAAGAGGAATACAATATTACAACATGATCAGAATGAGCTCAATATGAAGGAATCAATGAATCTCATATCATAAATCTAGCTCTAGCCAACCCTAACTTTGATATTACAGTTTCCTTTTATAGCTTTCTCTATTGGGGAGCTTTGTCTCTTTATGATCTTCTTCCACTCGCTTGAATGAAAAAACAGACTCACATGCTTCTGGTGTCTTCCAACACTCCTTGTAGATTTTTTGTATCAATGGAAATCTCAACTGCTTGGATATATTTCCTTCTAGAAGTCCCAAGTCGTTGTCTGTTGTTGATAGTAATAATTCAAGAAAATTTCTTGATGATTCGTTTCTTGATTGGGGCGGGCATATTCTTGATTTTTGGTGAAATTGATAAAAATTGGACTGGCGTACACTTCGTAGAAATTAATCTTGGTGCACAACTGAAAAACCTCGATTTCGTTTGCACTTTTGGTCATTCTTTGCATAAAACTTGGACAAAACTTAGAATGTGTGTGTGCACACCTTCATTTTAGCGTGTGCAAGATCTACCCCAAAACTTTGGGTGCCAACATCGCACTATAACCCATTCATCATCCATTTGAATGTTGTCAAAGAAAAAATCATGTTTGGACAGTTCCACAAATAAATAGTGGGAACTAATTAGTGATTTATTCAGTGGAACAATGTTTGGGTTAACCCTAAAATGAACAAAGAGTATGGACTTTGGAAGCCATTGAAAGGTCTTCTACTTTGTTAATTCAAGAGTGATTCACCTCTAAACTAATGCCATGCGTTTGCATTTATTTATGGATGTTACTAGTGTACCACAAGGTGAATCATTCCCTTAGAGCCCAATTACTAAATTTTATTACATTTTGATTTGAGTGAGTGTTGTTTACCTTTTGAATAGAGGCATTAGATTTATTTCTAAGGAATAGAGGTCTCTTCATCATCCCAAGATCATAGACCAAGATTTATTTTCTAAAAAAGTCTTTGTATTGACAAAATGGATGGGCCATAGAACTACCATTTATGAATCAATAGTGGTAGAAGTTATGAAATGTTTTTATCAATAATTATCATTTCATTAAAACTCCTTTCATTTGTGGGTTGTTTCCACAACTTTGTACAACTTACTAGTTTTTTTTTCAACTTTTGAAGGTGACATCACATTCTGGGACCAACAAGATGCTTCACAATTATTCAAAGAATTTTTCTAATGGTTCTTTAATTGTAAAGTAAAAAAGAAGACACTTAAAAATATATTTTTATAATTTTTATATAAAACATAGACATTAATTATTAATTTTTTTTATTTGAATTCCCAATGTATTCTGATTTATTTATTTTAATGTTATGTTTATATTTTCAAAATATTTTATTAAATCAATAAATACGAGGAGTCTTGTAAAGAGTTATACTTAATCACATTGAGCCTTCTCTTAGATGATTGTAGGGAGAAAGTTTCTACTTGTTGGAAAATTGATTGTCATTGATATCAACTTTATAAGAAGTCTAGAAGCCTCTAAGAAGTATTGGGTATAATTGAGGAAGTCTCCAAAGTGGTCCCTGTTGGATTTTTGAGAGGGGGGTGAATTAGTAATAGAGCAATTTAATCCCTTTTAACCATATAATTGAAGTGTTATATCAATGTAGCATTATCATCCAATAACTGCAGAGTAAATAAGCAATGAACAAATGAACAATCATATACATACACAATACACCAATGTTTTACGTGGAAACCCAAAGAGGGATAAAACCACATAATGTTTTTTCTTATATGTCTTGAATAATTACATTCATTGGGAGCACCAACTTCCTTTGTTTTCTAGCTGCAACTGGAAGGATGCTCCAATCCCCTAGTTTCTCAGGCTACAACCTGAGAAAATATTCAACTCCCCAATTCTCTGACTACAACCATAAGGAGGATATAACCCCTTATGTTCTCTGTCTACAACCAAAAGGTGGCTACAACCAGCTATACTTGCCCCGTCCAACCTCCCTGAAGTAGAAGTAGAATGATGGAACCATTATCACACTATCACTATGAGATATACTATTGTAAACTTGTACCAATCAACCTGTGATCAACCTATACCATAAACAAGTGCATCAACCATGCACCAACCTATACCTCAACCTGTACCATGAACAAGTGCATCAAACATGCACCAAACCTGTACAAATAACCTGTCACAACAAATTTTCCAAAAAACCTATCACAACAACTTGTCTCATCAATCTTATCAACCAAATCAGATCTACTCACCAATATCAATCACCAAGACAACTCTCTAATATGTGCATCAATCAAGCATAACATAACAAATCATAATCATCACCAAGATCAATATGTGCTTCTAATAATACAAGTATGCTACATCATCCATAAACCATGTGTCAACAATACTACTAACAAGTGCCTCCAACCATGTAATAAGTATGTACCAATAATGTATCAACTACTCATCAACTATGACTCATCAAGATTTACCAAAATCGTCAACTATACACCTCATGTATGTGCCAACTCATCAACTACTTGTCTGAACCATGTACCCTACATGTACCTCAATCAAATTCCCTCATCAATTTCATCATCAAAATCTGATTTGTAACTATGCAATAGACATGGTTTATATGATCATATACCTGAAAACCATCCTTAACTTTAACAACAAGAGACTAGAATTTTCATCAAACTTTTCTTTAGCCTCGCATGACTAGTTTTGGATTAGTCAACAACCCTAACTTGAAATAATTATAAATTTGTACATGTAATGAATAAAGATCCAGGTACAGTGAGACTTCCCTTCACTGTCACCTTGTGTAAGACCCTAAAGATTATGGCCACTAAGGTTACCAATTTGCAGTGAGCCCTTGGGCGGGAATAGTCGACAGTCTGATCCGAACGTATGGGCAAAGTATCAAGCCCGAAATCAACTAAAAGGATTCCATGCAGTAATTGTGGATTTACCTTTAAGTGATCCCCATAATACGATCTGACCACCACAATCAGTTAAACCATGGAGGGATAATCTCTGTAACTCACCCGAATGCGACCTCGTGCGTAACCCCTGTGTGAGAGTGGGATCCCAGGAAGACTTATACGATAATTGGATTTGACTCTCCCTAACTTAGGATGCTACTGTTTGTTTTGGAAACTTTGGAGAGTTATTCTCACAGCCTAATCCAAAGTACTAAGCCTAATCTACTTTTGGCAGAGGATCCTAGAAAAGAAAAATTCTAGATAATTTTTAATTAGCGTTCATTTTATAGTTGTACTTTACTCAAAAGGGGTGCATGGAAGTGAAACGAATGGAATTATGAATCAGTCCAAAAAATGCATCAAAGATGATAATCAGTCATTTCTTTTCGATGAACATCTATCTAAGGGAGGGAGAGAGAGTTATTTTCACTAACAAGCACTAATAAGGAATGTCCTGAAACAAATTTTCTTCAAACAAATCCTGATGTGATGCTAAAACTTTTGAGATACCTTCTAACATGCACAATCAATCATGAAGATGCCTTTTATTGTTTGCATATGAATAATGATTAATTCAAAACAATGCTCATCTTGCTAATTATCTTCTTGGATGAGTGAAAATTAGACCAACACAAGAAATAATCATACAAACAATACACCCTCTCATTGTGATCAAAACAAGAAGCGAAAGAAAAGAAACAATCAAAGAGAAATCAAACCTCACACCAAAAGAAATGTCAAAGAACAATGATCTTAACCAAAACCAAATGAAAAGATCTGTAGGCCTTTGATGAGTTTCACCATAGTTTTTCACTCAGTCGAAAAGGAGAGAAAGACAATGCATGGGTTTCAAACTCCAAATGGAAGAAAAACTCAAAAAAAAAATAGTGAAGAAGGCTACAAAAATCCAAATAGAAAGATGTTTTTTCTTCAAAAACGACAGATATCAAAGCTGGGAAGGAAGAAGGATTGGTTCACAAGGTGGCCCAGCAAGAGAAAACACAGAGGTAAAACCCTGAAAAAACAAATCTGGAAGGTTTATTGGCCAAAGGAGGGCTGACGCTCTATTGTCAAAGACAGGGAGTGTTATAGCGCTCTGTGTAAGTCACTCAGGGAGAACTGGTGCTTTGTTAACATAGGGACAGGGGTGCTAGGTTCAAAAATCTCCTAAAAGTATCAAAAATCCAAAATTTGCAGTTTAGTTTCGACAATTAGGCTGAGTGTGATGGGGTAGGGAGTTAATCAGCTCATGAAACCAATCAAAAGAGGAGTGAACCAGGTATAAAACAATCAAGGGGTAAAACAAGGTCTATGAGGAGAAATCAAGACAAGAATTTTCGATTTGAGGACTCCCCAATGGAGTCACCAGTTTTTGTTGTAGGAAAATCTCCCTGCGGATAGGTAGATTGCCTCAAAGAGATAGACCCTAACTCTAATACAGAAAGTGCTTAGCATGGAAACTGACTTCCTTTCAAATCTATACAAACTAACATATGAGAAGGAAGGAGAATAGCAGTACCTCTTTATCGACGTTTGTCCCTGCACGCTCCAAATCGAGCTCCAAACTCTCACTCCTCGTTGAGTCCTGTAGACAAACAAAGTACAAACGCTTCCTACTCTATTGATATTAGCTTGAAAACAGATGTATCTATCAATGATAATTTCATGCAAGATCATACACAAACTAGAAATAAATAGGTCAAGCATGTCGTATTAATGAGAATAACGACAACAATACTTACAATCGTAGATGAGAATGTGACAGCTTCGTCAAGTCCCCTTCGTTTAACCCTTGCTCGAAAGATCCACAACCTAGATGATAGCAGCTTCACTGATCACTCTCCTTTGACTGACTATGTGTTTCCTATGAGATCATAGGTTTCATGCTAGCAATTCTTCCTCGTTCCAGCACCACTTATGAGATCATAAGTTTGGTGTGATTCTTCTTTTCTAGTCCCCTTTCACCATTAGAAAGCTTGCTTATATAGCCTTGGAGAGGCTTTAACCACTTGATATATCCTTGGGGAAGTTGAGTATTTACCTCCTTCAGTTGTGGACCTACCCTAAGATCATGGCTGGACTAGGGATTCGAATCCAACTGCCTTCCAAGAATGAAAGGATCCTTTCCCCATTCATCTCAACAACTTAACCACTGCCCAGAATAGGTAGCGCTCCCTCAAAAGGACTATCAGATCATTGTAGCGCTCCCTAGTAGGATTTAGGGGGGCACCAATGCTCTCAAAATCCATAGTGCTCCCTCAAAAGGGACAGGGGAGCTTTATAACGCTCCCAGACAGTGTAAGGGGGAGCACTGACACTCCCAGAAGAGGTATAGAGGAGCGCTCTCCTTCAAAATCTCAGTTTTTGAGGTGCTTTCAGATGGCAAAAGGTTTGTAAGACTGCTGACTCATTTCTCCTCTTTCAAATAAAATGTTTGAGGTGTTTTAAGTGTCCTTCTCATGTCGTTATAGGCATGACATAGGCATCATGGAAGTATTATTCTTTGACACTTGTGACACTTGTGAGCAACATGCGACACTTGCGACCTTGTGAGAAAAATGTGACACTTGCGACCTTTGTAATGACGACACTTGTGACACTATCAAAGTGAGTAATTTCGATGTGTAACACCTATCACAACAACTTGTATCATAAATCTTATCAACCAAATCAGATCCACTCACCAATATCAATCACCAAGACAACTCTCTAATATGTGCATCAATCAAGCATAACATAACAAATCATAATCATCACCAAGATCAATATGTGCTTCTAATAATACAAGTATGCTACATCATCCATAAACCATGTGTCAACAATACTACTAACAAGTGCCTCCAACCATGTAACAAGTATGTACCAATAATGTATCAACTACTCATCAACTATGACTCATCAAGATTTACCAAAATCATCAACTATACACCTCATGTATGTGCCAACTCATCAACTACTTGTCTGAACCATGTACCCGACATGTACCTCAACCAAATTCACTCATCAATTTCATCATAAAAATCTGATTTGTAACTCTATAATAGACATGTTTTATATGATCACATACCTGAAAACCATCCTTAACTTTAACAACAAGAGACTAGCATTTTCATCAAACTTTTCTTTAGTCTCGCATGACTAGTTTTGGATTAGTCAACAACCCTAACTTGAAATAATTATAAATTTGTACATGTAATGAATAAAGATCTGAAAATGATACAAAATGTTCTTCAATGTGTTTTATACAATTTCTATAGGTGTCACTACTTGAAACCTCTCAGAAAAGGATTTATAGCAAAAATGACATACCTTGCTGAATTTTGGCTTATTATAGAGAGTGATGTTGTAGAGCGTGCCCCACACACAATATTTTTTGAATCGATCTGAAACTATTACACATTATACTAGAGACTGTACTCTGTCCAAAACACTTTTTCTTACTGAATTTTTATCTTTTATGAATAAGTTATGACATTTTTACCCAAAACACTTGTTTTAGACTAGTTTCAGGACTAGTCACAAACCTTATTTTCCACAGAGTGTAACTCCAAAAATACAATGACCCACAAGCTGAATTTCTTACCAAATATAATTGGATATGTTTCCTCAATGGAATATCAATTTCACGGTATGAATCATTTTAGAAAAATAGTTATTGTGAAAATGGTGAGATGACCTGTAAGTAACATACCTTAGAAACCACCATCAAAAGAATTTATCCTTCCTTGAATTCCAACTTTCTTTTCTTCACCTTCCCTCAGAAATTCGGCTTAGATATCCTTTGTTTACCTCATACACCTATATATATTCAATATTCTCAAGTGTGATGTAAAATGAGAGAGCCATTCCTCTTATTTATACTCTCCAAGTAGCTTCCTTAAAAACATCTTCTAGGTCACTTTGCCCACTTTCCTTATTTTAGGGTTAACTCACTTCTAATTTCTCCATTGAATTTATTATTTAAAATTTTTATTTTGTATTAACTTTGAATTATAGTACACTCATCACTTCACTTTATTATTTACCTTGTAAAATATCTTAAACCACTTTGACTACTTTGACCTTTTGGGGCTTCCAGATGACATATGAGGGTCCTCCAACTTCGTAGGGCCATAACTCTCAAACCGTGAGGAGTTATGTGATGTTCTACATACCACCATAAATAGAATGACATGTAATATCCATATAGAATAGTACTACCTCAAAATATATCAAAACTAATACCATTATCCATAAAACAAACTTGGGTCCATTACCCAAATTTGGGTTCTCCAACTTCTCATGGCCATAACTCTCTAACTGTGAGTAGTTATGTGGCATTCCACATACCACCGTAAATTTCATGACAAGCAATATCCATATAGGATAGTTTCACCTTCAAATATATTAAAACTCAAACCATTATACATGAAACAACATTGGGTCCATTACCCAAACCTTTGTGCTACCAGACTTTCTCCAAGGGTTGACATCAATATACAATTTCACTCTCCAGTGGTTGACATCAATGAAAACCAACTATCCATCAACCTAAACCAAATGTTTGACAGTCCCCTTATGGTGTAGCTTTAAGCATGGCCCTCAAAGGAAGATGCTTTGAATAAGTCTACAAGAAAACCATAGGTGTGGTCATAAGGCTTGAAGTTGACTGAGGAAAATGAGATTAAAGAATACTTCAAGTGTATAGAAAAACTTCATATATGTATATTCCTCATCATGTCATTTACAATGGTATGTGGTACAATACGTAGTTCTTCACGGTTAAGAAGTTATTTCCTATGAAGTTGAAAGTCCCGAAGAATGCTAAAGAGGCCACTAAAGGGTTACAAGAAGAAGTTACAAGTCACTAATTAAAGGGTAATATGGTTATAACAAGAAATTACTGGTTGACCCTAAAGTTAGAAAGAAGTCACATGGACAAGTATAAATACACTTCAAGAATCCTCTCATTATTACACACATAAGTTCAATGATTATATATCTTTCAAGTGATTTTTTGGTAAATATTTGTCATAGTATATAAGAGGAAGTGAAGTATGAGGTAGAAAAGGGAAGAAAAGGGAATTTTTTTATGCTATTATCTTTTTGAGGTTATCAGTGGGTCCCAATGGAGAAATATGTGGACATCCATGGGTTGTAGTGGAGAAAGGTGCAAACATCTATGGTTTAATAGTGTTGAAGTCACGGATCTCTGAAAAGGACTTGAAAAATATGATATCTTTTGTTTGTTGAAGATAATGTGCACCAGGTTCGTATGTTGGTTTGAGATGATATGCACCAAGTCTTCTTCATGAGTAAAGGTATGTCTTTTATGTGTTTATGTTAGGATTCTATCATGGATGGTATGGCACATGCTTAAGGCATGTCTTGGAAGTCCTTGGTTGAGGTTCATGTCTTGGTGGCATTGATACATCCTTGAGACATATCCTTGGTACATTGTATATGGTTGTTATGGTTCCTTTTTACAGTCACATATTTGTGATATTGGCTTATATTTGAGGCATATAGTTAGTATATGGTCTTGGTTTTTATGGTGCATACTTGAGGTATATTGTTGAGACATTGGCAGATCTTGGATACTTAGTATATGGTTTACTGTATGGTATATGCTTGAGGCATATCTTGGATACATTGTATTATATATTTGGTATATGGTGTATGGCATGATTGAGACATATCATGAGTGATATGGTATATAGGTTAAGGTACATGTTATGGTATAGGTTATGGTAAATGGTTGATGTACATGGTATGGTGGTGGTTTTGGTATCCATGTGAGTGGATCTCGTTATAGTTGGTTGATGACTGTATATGAGTGAAAAATATAGTGATAGAGAGAGTGACATGTTATATTATTACTTGATCGCTAGTTATAGATATATGTGATAGTGACAGGTTAATGTATCAATGCAAGTGGTAGTTACAAGTTGATGAGTGTTAGTGATAGGTTGAGTTTACACTTATATTTCATGACGACAGGATGGGGAAAGGAAAGAGTTTTTTATCTTCCTTTCGGGTGGTGCCAGAGAACTCAGGGAGTTGGAGCTTCCTTAAGGTTTGAGCCTATAAATTAGGGGGTCATATCCTCCTTTCAATTGTAGATGGATAATTAGGGAGATGTATCTTCCTTAAGGTTTGTGCCTTTAAATCGGGTGATTGGTGCCTCCTTCTATTTGGTGCTAGAGAATTTGGAAGTTGGTATTGCCGATGAATGTGATATTTGACATAGAAAAAAACATTATGTGGTTTTCTCCCATTTAATTTCCATGTAAATTATGTTGTACTCTGTATCTGTGTTTATTTGGTATGCTCTAATGATTTAAACTACTCATGATATATTGATGATATATTGTTGATAAAGTTAATGATTACATGTTGAGTTTAAAATTTGTTGTGTCTCCCTTTCGATATCTCCAGTTACCCTATTTGGTTTTTTATCTTGATCAATTTTTCCGATGCATGAACCATTTACCTCTTTTCGTCATTTTCACATCCTTTAGCTACTTCTACATGTAAATGAGGTAATATACATTTAGTCATGATTTTCGTGGTTTATTAATGGTTAGAAGTGAATAATTAATTCTTAAGTTCTCTAATTACCTTTTTGTTAAAATATCAATTCATGAATACTTTTATGACAAAGCTCCTAGCCATTCAATACCTGTGCTCATCCAATATCTATATTCATATGGTAGTTTTTTTCATTCATTACATGTATTCATCCATTACTTGTGCTCATCTGGTACCATTGATTATTTATGTGTGTTCATCTGGTACTAGTCTCTATTTTCCACCTGTGCTCATCTGATAATTGTTTCAGCATACGAAGACTTGAGTAACTGAATGCATCATCTCTGATGTGTCAAAGAAAGAAGTTGGTCAACACATATTCTATTTTGGATTTCATGATATGCTTCATCCTCATGCACTTCATATCATGAGGATGAAGTCACTTCCATGTAAAATAATTTATTGATCAATCACAAATTAGTACAATCATTTAACATTATCTTCGATATTGATTGTATTGACCCCACCAAAGTGGATTTGTAGGTTCTTACCTTTAATTTACCATATTCTCTCCACCCTTAGGTCATCCTTAAAACCAATCCAACATAATTCAATCAATCTAAATGCAACACTTCCTATTACCATTTACAACTCCCCGACAATGACACCAAACTTTTGGTGCAATATATGTTTAATATATTGCCAATCATTAATATGTCAACCAGGTTTCGTAATCAATAGAGTTGGTAGAATATATGTTCCGATAACAGATGATGTACTTATGTATAATGAGTATACAAAGAATTAAAACAGTTCAAACACACACTCTGTTTTACAATCCTTAATCTATGTTTTACACATTGTGCATAAGTTAAATAACATGATTCAAAGAAAAGGATATAACTAACATTCACTCCAAAGGCTCTTTTATAGGTAACAAGAATATCTATTTATTGGTCCATGAAGGTGAAAGATGGATTCTGATCTCATTCCCTGACATAATTCCATTCAATAATAACTTGCAAGCAAATCCTATTTAGTTCTGCACACTCTTCAAATCAATGATATTCTAAAAGGGAATCAATGCAATCTAACAACTATGAAAAGTTATTTAGTTCCTACACAACAAACAGAGTTTTAATGAGATGTTCCATTTGATGGCTCATGTAATGTGAAATATGGAATCTCAAACCATGCATGTACTTCCACACCTCTCAAGATAGAAGCTAACATTAAATAAATCAACTCAGAAAATAAATGATTGCACATAGAAATCATAAAAAACTACATAACTGCTACTATCCTATGTTGTAACTCACAATTTACTCATATCAAACATTTTATTGAATCAATCTAGAAATTTAATTATAATAAGTATGATATAATGAAAGTACAAGACTATTCCACACACACACTTAAAATAATTAGATTCACAGTACAATTACAAGAAGCTTTCCAAGTTGTATCAGTGGGCCCTTGTTGTGCCAACAAGGAAGCTTGAGGAAAACTCACAGAACAATGAAATTCACCAAACACATAAATTCAATGACCTTCAATTCATATTATTTCCTCAACAAAAAAGGTTTACAACAAGATTTTGTTCAAAGACTAAAATCACATCATAAGAACAATTCCCTACTATTTCAATCATCTACAGGGCCCTCTTTAAAGAGAAACGGTCTAATTTATAGAATTCATGAAAAAGTGAACTAGATTCTTCAAATTGAAAGAAATGGCTTGTAAATGTTTGTAAATGAAAACTTCTCAAAATAGTATTTCAAGATCCTATAATGTAAAAAGTTTCCTAGAATGATATTTTCATTTTACGATGCAAACTACTAAGATTTCAGGGAAATAGCAAGAAAGGAACTTTGAAAAAGAACTCTTTCCTTTTTAAAAAGACAACCTAAGCTACAATTACCAAAATAAATTCATAACTAAATGCAAAATTTGTTTTTATTTTTCAAAATTCTTAGAAAAGAAAAAACTTAAGTAAAAGATATTTTTGTTTTTCAAAGAATAAATTGGGTAAAGAGAAAAAAAAAAACCAATACTCATATAAACCCTAAACCACTACCTGAACGCAGGGATTCACTAGAATCCACACGAGGATCTAACACTTATAGGCTGACTCTAAACCTCTAAAGAAGAGAAAAGAAGATGAAAAAACAACACAGGTTATTTACAAAGAGAAAGTTAAACTAAAACTTTGACGCAACCAAATACCACTAATAGAGACCCTGAAGAGTTCCAGAATGCCTAAGAAGCACATAGCTTCTTTTTAGGAAAGAAAATAATTTTCTTTAAAAAATTAAAAAAACCTTCCAAAAGACAGAGGTGCAGGTCATTCTCAAGCAGTTTGCATATGTACACGGGATTTATACTATACAAACTATGTATGTACGTGGACTAAACAAAGTTTAGGGCATAAACACCTCTGCAAATTTTCAAAAAGAAAAAAAGGCTTGGAAAAATGACTGGGAAAGGAAGGATGGTAGGAACCTCGAAGGTGACTAGAGACCCTAAACTGGCTCAGTAAACTTGAAAAAATAAAAAACAAACTGAAAATATCTGAATCAAACAAAAATATCCCACTAAGACCCTAGAGAGACTCCCAAGTGGAGTCTCCAAGTCTACTGTGGGGAAAATGTAACATCCCACTCTGGCGCACTGAGAACACTTATTATTTGAGTACACTTGCTCGTAAGTGATATGGACTTTTATGATGTTAGACCATTTATACTTGATTATGATGCGATTGACTGATGACAAGATGTGTTACTATCTGATGTAGACAGGTGTTATTGACTCAGTTTTATTGAGTGTGCAGGGTTTTTGACCTTGAGGATGCAGAGGCATCGGTAGAACCCCTTTGGACTCCGGACTGAGTCAGGGAGTGTGCTTTTGGGTGATATGTTTACTATGATGTTTCATTCGATTTGATGATTTGTTGTTGACATTTCTGACATGATTATTGTGATGCAGGCTGACGATAGCTTGACGACCATTCTCACATCTGGAGTAAAGGGGCCACACACGATTTGCAGAGAGGTTGAGGGAGAGGGGTGGACAACAGCCCTGCCACCGCCTGCTAGCACTCCCGCCATGGCTTGAACTGTAGGTTAACGATTAGTTCGAGAGGAACCATGATGCCGTGAGGGCCGACTGCGACATTCACTCACGATGATTATAAGGGGTGCGCAATAAGGTGAGGGCCTTATTCCTTAGAACCCTTAGTATCCTACAAGTTCACCTAGCAGAGTGTTGACTCCAGGGGTTATAGAGGTCTACCAATCAGTCCAGTTGGCGAGTGGCACCCTTGGAGCATGTGGTGCATCCTGAAGGGAACGTCGCACAAAAGAAACTCAGTTAGCGAGTGGCACCCTTGGAGCACATGGTGCATCCTAAAGGGCACGTCGCCCAAAAGAAATTCAAGAGGCGAGTGGCACCCTTGGCGCACGTGGTGCGTCCTGAAGGGCACGTCACGATAATGTGGTTGAAGGAGTCAGCCTAAGTATCCCTAAGTCATCAGCACCTGAAGAAAACCTTAAGCAATTCCCTTAACCACTCGTCGCCTACCTCAGAATCTAAACCCTAAGCCTAAGACTTTTCTAGAAAAAAGGGGGGGAAATTTAGTGTGACCTTAACAAATGAAAATTTCAAAAAAAAAAAGAGAAAAGAAAAACTCAGATCATTATCCTCTCATTATCCATGTCTACTTAATTAAACTATCCTCCATCGCCTTGATCTTCTAGTATCCATCTCCCTTTTACTTGTCCAGTTCACATTACTAAATCACCATCCCTCCCCTTAATTCCTCATTATTCTCTTTATGTAATACATTTACTTTTCCCATGTACATGTTTTCCATCACCTTAATCTCTCATTATCCTATATATATATATATATATTAATGGTGAATTTAAATGATGGATAATGATAATTTGTTATGATGAATGCATGCTTATAAATAGAAAAAAAATAAAAAGAAATAAATAAATGAAAATATATATACATATATTATAAACAAATGGTGGCGTATTCCTTAATCTTAAATTTTTAGAATAATGAAAATGATAAATGGATTCTCTTTCCGTAATTTATTAATCCCTACCGCCTCTACCATTAATNGAGTTTTTAAAAAATATATATATATATATAATAAAATAAAATAAAAAGAAACATAAGAAAATAGAAAAGGAAAAAGGGGGGAAACCTAAATGAAAGAGGATTTAGGGTTTGAGACTGGACAAAAGAAAAGGAGGGGGGGAAAGAAGGGGACTTATGGAGCTATTGGTATTGTTATGCTGCCAGACTAGAGACTGGACTGATTTTCTTGTAGGAGTTGGGGATTCTCAGCAGACTTAAGTGGTAGCTCAGCCTTGGAGGCGAGCTGAGAAGCTAGGCTATCATCTGGGTTGTGTGTGGCCCCTTTGCGGCTCAGGGGGCTAAAAGGGAAGGAGAGTACCCCTAGCGTTTGGCTGGGACGTACCGGTGAGTCCTCTACGGTCGGCAAGCAGGAGCAGGAGCGGCAGGAGCACACTAATCATTTGTTGCAAGCGATAAGGGCACAGGTATGTAAATCTCTGGGCGTTTCTGTCTTGTTGCATGTGTTTATGAACTGTAGTTTAATGGTATTTGTGCAAATTTATAGTTTCAGCGGTTATCTTTATTTTGGCACTTGTTGCTATACATCTCTGCTTGGGTGCTACCTAAAGGATTCCTGTAGGGAAGTTTCACCTCTGTTATAATAGATGGGAAAAGAAAATTTTATATTATTGCTGTGTTTTATGTTATATGGGGGCGTTTGTTCTTTCTTCTAGTGGGTTTTCGTTTTTGTACCGTGGGCATATTTTTCTCTGTCGGGTTTCGTTTTATATAGTGGGCAATTTTTCCCAGTGGGTTTTCGTTTTCTTTGTACCATGGGCACATTGTTCTCAGTGGGGTTTCGTTTTTATACCTTGGGCGAATTGTTTTCAGTGGATTTTCGTTTGGTGCCATGGGCGAAGTTTTGGCAGTTGGGTTTCGAATTTATTACCGTAGGCGATTTATTTGCAGTGGGTTTTCGTTTTGTTTGCACAGTGGGCGAATGTGTTACTGTGGGCATTCATTTTTTTCATAGTGGGCGTTTTAATTTCCTGCATTCTACCTCGCCCAGGCGTTCGATCCAAGATACCCCCCTTCGCCTCTGCTAGACATGACCGGGTCATAAACTTCGCCCTACCTCTTCCTGGCATTCGCTTTAACTTGATGCTGCAAATTTCGTCAAGTGTTTGACTTATCGTCCCTTCCATAATGTGTTGTGTCTGTGGGCGTCTTAAATTACTCTTTTTATTTTTAAATTGTTTTACTCTCATCCGTGCTCTGGGGCATCTTATCCAACTGTGTGCTTGATGGTGGTCAGTTTTAAATGCGTCCTGACAGTTCATACCTCAGAAAAATTACACTTACATAGACACTGCGCCATAGTTCCATATCCCAACTACATGTTAATACATTGATTAACAATTCTTATCTGCGCAATAGTTCATATCTCAGTTTAGATTAGGGTTTAGCATTTAGTAGTACTGTTCAATATTCAGAATATTTAGGTTGTTCATAATAATTTAGGGTTCAAACCTAAAATCCTTTAGGGTTCAATAAACAACCACAATGTAGCGCTGGTTTAACATTAATCAACCATTTAATAATTAAAACCTGAAAGTTGGGTTGGGGTTTAATATTCCAGTTAACAATCCTTTCGGTTATCGCCTATCGGCGTTCCTCAACCACAAAACCTTTGTGGTCATGCTAGTTTAATTTATTATGGCCTTCCTTATTTTAGCTTAATTGATAATTTATTATAGCTAATCATTTGATATCTAAATTTCACTGCCTTATTATTCTCACTACCTTACTAGAATGAGGCAACCTCCAGATTTATTACTGCCTAAATGTGACCACCAGATCCAGAGTTACTACATTATTACAGTTTATATTATGCTAGGGAAAATGTATTAAGGAAAGGTATTGTAAGGTCAGTTCAAGAAGCTATTGCAATGCCCCTACACCATAGTATAATGAAGGTAAGGAGTGTTGTTATGAGGAATCGCCTTAGGATGGAATGCCTGAACTAAATGTGAGGACTGTCATTATAACTCTAATTGGGAACTAGTTAGTGGATATAGCCAGTCATTTATTGCAAATGCATATTCAAATTTTATTATGGTTTAGTCGGCAAAGTTTGGTTGACATCGTTTACGGTAGGGATGTCATTATCACCTTCTTGGGAATTGGTTAGTGGAACTGCAAGGGCATTTATTGCATTTGTACATTTAGTTGATTCTGGCCAAATCCACACAAGTTAACCTCCACCGAATTATTCTGCGTGTTTTTAATTAATATTGGTTAAGCTGCGATGAACATACTGGTTATTGGAAATGTTAATTTTAGATATTATTTTATTACTTGTTATATGCTTAAATGCAATGTTGTTTAAATTGAATGCAAATGATAATACTTGTTAAATACTAATATTAATATTGTTTTAAGCTGCAATGTTAATATTGGCTTAATTACCAT
>ML776558.1:503101-513171 GCA_009831015.1 Picea engelmannii | reverse complement strand
AAATGATAATACTTGTTAAATACTAATATTAATATTGTTTTAAGCTGCAATGTTAATATTGGCTTAATTACCATGATATTACTTGTTTAAATTGCAATAACAAGGTTTGTTTAAACTGCAAGGTCAATGATGATGTTTGACTCACAAAATTAATAATTGTTTAATTGCCATATTAATACTATTAATGGAAATGTTAATACTAGTTGAATGACAATGTTAAGTAGTTGTTTAATTGCAACTGTTCATATTATTAATGGAAACGTTAATGCTGGTGGAATTGCGATGTTAAGTAATTGTTAAATCGCAACATTAATATTATTTACTGGAAATGTTAATTCTAGTTGAATTGCAATGTTAAGTAATTGTTTAATTGAAATATTAATATTATTTATTTGAAATGTTAATGCTGGTGGAATTGCAATGTTAAGTAATTGTTTACTTATTGTGTAATTGCAATATTAATATTATTTAATGGAAATGTTAATACTAGTTGAATTGCAATGTTAAGTAGTGTTTTAATTGCCATGTTCATATTAGTAATGGAAATGTTAATGTTAATTGTTTAATTGCAATATTAATATTATTAATTGAAATGTTAATGTGGGTTGAATTGCAATGTTGAGTAATTGTTCAAATTGCAATGTTAATGGGGATGCTTAAGTTGTGAGGTTAATATTTGTTAAATGAATGTTCATGATGATGTTTAGATTGCAATGTTATTATTGGCTTAATTGGAATGTTAATGATGATGTTGGATTGCAATGCTAATATTGTTTAAATGGAAATGCCAATGACGAGGTTTAAATTTCAATGCTATTATCTTGTAAGGTTATTACAATTATGGTAATAATTGGCAGGAAGGGAAAGATAATATGGAGATTGTAAATGTTCGAGGGTTTACCATTATGGTATGATATCATTGTGCAATTATGGCAATTAATAGAAAACGCATTGTGCTTGTGCTTCTTGCTTGTCCCTGAACTAGTGCCTACTGACCTTATAACAACATAATGGGGGTTGAAATTATTGGTTTTTACCTTAGGATAAAGTCTTCTTCGGTTAATGATAAGTAATGGAACAATTGACCTTGATTTATGTCTTTGGGTCTCAATAGTGGTAGGTCGATATAGAGTCCTCCTGACTTGCATCTCCCATAGAGGTCCTAATTGTCCCTGATTTTGCAGTACTTGGTGGTATTGCATTGCGTGGTCTGCTTGTGTCGGGAGGGATGTAGACACCGTCAGTAGCCTTAACATTTATGTATGTATGCTTCCCTACGTCAAGAATCCAGTGCCGTATCAAGAGTCTCGGGCCCTTTAAAGGCATGGTTTCCACTCTTGCGACACACCTTAGGGGATTACTAGTTTCTGCGTGAGTAGTCAGCCAGGAGCTTATCTGACCTCCTCTCTCTCTGGAGCAGAGGACTAAGATTAAACGCCCTGCTTTCCTGTGCATAAATAGTCAACTACTACCATGGATTCTATCTTCTTTGTTGGTACGGTGCATAACCGAGTATGTCGTAGAATGTTTGCGTAGGGCGCCTTGTGCCGGTGGTCGTTCCTTGCTTGCAGCTTCTAGTTGTGTGCCCTAGTTTGTTTGTGGTAATCTTCATGGTTGCGTCTTTTTGGTTGTCGAGTGGCGATGTGGAGTCCAGTGTGTCTGTTTCTCCACCTACACGTGCATACACACGGTTAAAACAAAAAAAAATTGCACCTTTTGTCAGAGTAGTTGTCCTTAACTAGGAGGGTTGTTACAAAAAATTCCCCTATATTGGGTCTAGGTATAGGTAGAATGCTGGCTTCCCTTAAAATATTGTTCTACCCTTAAGCTGCCCCCAAAATATCTAAACTGAATGAAAAGAGAGAGAGAGAGAAGAAGGTCAATGGATGCACCTTTAGTCCTTGCGGCCAATGTAGACCTGTTTCTTCTTTGAAACTTCCTAGATTATGGGTCTCCTCCCAAATATGACCTACAAAAGATTAGGAAAATGATGCTACAACACATGCACTCTCTACTTATCACCTTCAATGTTCATATATAGATATAAATTCATAAATAAATAAAATCATATAGACATAATGTTTTGGGACAAGAATGAACTCCTTTATTATGTTTCAATTCGTCGACAATCGCTTCATGAACCAGGTCCATGATCCTCTATAATGGTTTCAATTGCATAAATCCCATGCTTGCTTCTCACAACCAACTTATCACTTAGGGAAGGAGAAAGGGTTGTATAAGGAGAAAGGGATAGAGGGGGTTGTTGAGGCCAAAACTCACAATAAGATGAAAAACTTGGGCTAAGAAGGGGAAGGGATTTTGGAAGAGTTTTCTTATTCTCTTGCTTGTCTCTTCAAATGACACCCCAAGACCACTTTTTTCAAAATATGGTTATTTGGTTTACGGAAGGGATACAAGGAGTAAAATGGTTGGGAAACCCTCAATAACCCATAAACTCCACTGAATTCGTTGCAATTTTATATTTTTTATGATTTTTGGAGGTAAACACGGGTTAACTAGTATCCATCTCGTGTATGTACATGGGCTCACTAGTATGCATCACACGTGTGTACATGGGCTATCAGTTCAGCAAGACGCATAGATTTTCCAAAAAATAATTTTTTAAGAAGAAGCCTCAACAATATTTTGGAAAATTATGTAAGTGGAAATACCAATGTCTTGTATGCATAGATAAGGAATTTTTGGACTATAATATTCCTCCTCTCTGATTTCTAGGGGCTTGAAGTTTCCACACCACTATTGCTGACTTAACCTTCTCCTGCACTCATCTCTTTGGTTTTATCTTCTTCTTATCTTTCTTATACTCCAATATATTAACTATATGTTGTGTTCTCTTCTTGATTAAAAATATGCAAGGGGGGTGGTACATCCATCTTCTTCTAAACTTTATCGTGAGGTGACCTAAAGATTTGTCCACTTGCAGTCGTGGAAGAACATATGCTATTTCTAGTTCATCTCTCCTACCACTAAGGGGGAATCCACCTTCCTCTTCTTTTGATGCACCAAAATGTTGCACTCTACCTTCCCGTCCTAACTGCGAACCCCAAATGTTCACTATGTCTTTCGGTATTATCCACGCACTCCCACAATGCATTCTATTTTCCTCTCCTAATGACACACCATTTCTATAGATGCCAACTTATTCTCTTATGAGTGCACCACTACTTCGTGCACCAACTTATCTTTTTATCAACACACCACTACTCTATGTTTCATCTTCATTTAATGTTTTCTCACTCTGCAACAACCAAGGAGGGAGGAATTTCTCACCTAGGAAGTTACTACTATCATTATTGGTATCCCTACTGGAAACCTAATCCTCTTTGCCACACCTCTTTGCGGGCCTATCCTCATCTATTCTCCACTCTGGCACATATCACACTACCACCTAGTGAAGTTTGTTGTTTCTTCATCTTGGATCCCACCTCTCGTCGCACACCCTTGGATAATTCCTTTCCACATTTATTTTATGATTTCCTTCTTATCTCAACTCTTCTTGCATACCTCTCAACACTTTTTCTCCTTTTCTCCTCTCGGCCCATACCATTCCTCATATCATCTCAACAATATTTGTATCCTCCTCAATGTATCCATTCTCTCTTTGACTTTCTCCTATCTTTGAAAAATTGCCTACCCCATGCTAGGGGAATTTACTCAACCATTCGGTCAAAATCCATGTGCATCAACCCCTTCTCCACAAACAATTTTTTTATCCAAGGTGCAATTTCCTCTAGAATATACTTTCTCATTCCTTCTGCAAACTTTATTTCAGCCTCACTTAAAGAATTCGTGTACTCTACTGAAAAATCAATGATGTAGCCTTCTCTTATCCAAGAAAACCAAAAGTCAATAGCACAAGTCCATTTATTATCCAACACTTTCAATCTTTCAAGATCATCTTGATCCCATACCACTGGTTCTAAATAACAAACAGTATAATTGGTAGCCACTTGTATCTTTAGCAAAGAAAAACTCATGCATATCATTGTAAAGGTACCTATCTTTCCAGTGTTGTACATTGACTCTTAGTCCCTAGGTTTTCCACAGGGAAAAATAATGTTCTTTTGCAGAAAACTAATCCTGAATTTCCTCCTTAGATGGATGCCAGCTCATCTTGTGCCTTCATTATTCTCAAAAATATTTCCAGGTCCTAACAATAGAACCATTTATTTTATTTTTGATCCATGCTTGAATGTGTCCATACTAACACTGGGGAGTTTATACCCAGTGTTCGTCTAGAGTTGTCCAAAAAAACCCACAAAGCATCGACATATCAATCCTCAGCCAACGCCAAGGAATGTATCAACTGATATCTAGAGAGGACCACAGATACCATAAGGTATTATGACAAGGATGAAGGATAAACATAAAAAAACCCATCGAGGATGGAATTTCTGTAAATCATATCTGATAGATTATTAGGACTAAGAATTAAAAAAATACACACACATATTCAACTCATACATGATAGATAGAGAATATATCAAAATTTTCGCATAATTATTACCAGATCCATTCCATCATAACATAGGTATACATTGCATAGAATAAATATATATGGCATCCATAGAACTTCATATTTTCTCTATACAAATCCTCAAAATTAAAACATATTGCTCAATGTTCCCTTTCTAAAAAATCAGACATATAGACACATGAGTACATTCAAGAGGGATATAGTATTACAACATGATCAGAGTGAGCTCGATACGAAGGACTCAATGAATATCATCTTAGACATCTAGCTATCTAACCAACCCTAACTTTGATATTATGTTTCCTTTTATAGCTTTCTCTATTGGGGAGAGTTGTCTCTTTATGATCTTCTTCCACTCGATTGAATGAAAAAACCACCTCGCATGCTTCTAGTGTGTTCTATCACTCCTTGTAGAATTTTTGTATCAATGGAAATATTAATTGTCTGGCTAGCCTACCTTCTAGGAGTCCCACATCTTTGTCTATTGTTGATAGTAATAATTCAGGAAAAATCCTTGATGATTCCTTTCTTGATTTGGGCAGCATCTTATTGATTTTTGGTGCACTTTAGAAAACTTGGACTGTCGTTCACTTCATAGACATTAATCTTGGTGCACAACTTAAAAAACTTGGTTTGGTGTGCACTTCTAGTCATTATCCGCATAAAACTTAGAATTAGTGTGCACACCTTCATTTTAGCATGTGGAAGATCTAGCCCAAAACTTTTGGTGCCAACATCACACTATAACCCATTCATCATCCATTTGAATGTTTTCAAACAAGAAATCATGTTTGCACGGTTCCACAAATAAATAGTGGGAACTAATTTTTTATCTATTCAGTGTAACAATGTGTCAGTTAAACCTAAAATGAACAAAAAGTATGGACTTTGGAAGCCATTGAAAGGTCTTCTACTTTGTTAATTCAAGAGTGATTCACCTCTAAACTAATTCCATGTGTTGGCATTTTTTTATGGGTGTTATTGGTGTACCACAAGGTGAATCATTCCCTTAGAGCCCAAAGTCATGAATGTTATTACATTTTCATTTGAGTGAGTATTGGTTAGCTTGTGACATAAGCATTAGATTTATTTCTAAGGAATAGAGGTCTCTTCATCATCCCAAGATCATAGATCAAGATTTATTTTCTAGAAACGTATATGTATTGACAAATGGATGGGCCATAGAACTACCATTTATGAATCAATAGTGGTAGAAGTTGTGAAATGTTTTTATCAAGAATTATCATTGCATTAAAACGCTTTTCATTTGTGGGTTGTTGCCACAACTTTGTACAACTTACTAGTTTTTTCTTTTCAAATAGCGAAGGTGACATCACATTATGGGAGCAACAATATGCTTCACAATTCTTCAAAGAGTTTTTCTAATGGTTCTTTAATTGTCAAGTAAAAAATTAGACACCTAAAAATATATTTTTATAATTTTTATATAAAACATATATATTAATTATTATTTTTTTTTATTTGAATTCCCAATGTATTCTGATTTATTTATTTTAATGTTATATTTATATTTTCAAAATATTCTATTAAATCAATAAATACGAGGAGTCTTGTAAAGAGTTATACTTAATTACATTGAGCCTGCTCTTAGATAATTGCGGGGAGAAAGTTTCTGCTTGTTGGAAAATTGATTGTCATTGATGTCAACTTTATAGGAAGTATAGAAGCCTCTAAGGAGTATTGGGTATAATTGAGGAAGTCTCCAAAGTGGTCCCCTTATATCGTAACTTTAATAATGGTCCTCAGAGGAAGATGCTTTGAAGAATTCTAAAAGAAACCCATAGGTGTGGTCATAAGGCATGAATTTGACTAAGGAAAATGAGATTAAAGAACAATTCAAGTGTACACAAAACCTTCATAGATGGATAGTCCTCATCATGTCATTTCGAATGGTATGTGGTATGCCATGTAGTTCCTCACGTTTGATGATTTATTCCCTATGAAGTTGAAATCCCCGAAGAATGGTAAAGAGGCCCCTAAAGGGTTGCAAGAAGAAGTTACAAGTCACTAATTAAAGGGTGAAATGGTTATAACAATAAAGTATTGGTTGACCCTACAGTTAGAAAGAAGTCACATGGACAATTATAAATACACTTCAAGAATCCTCTCATTCTTACACACATAAGTGCAATGTTTATCTATATTTCAAGTGATTTTTTGGTAAATATTTGTCGTAGTATATCAAAGGAAGTGAAGTCTAAGGTAATGAAGGGAAGCAAAGGGAAATGTTTGATTCTATTAGCTTTCTGAGGTTATGAGCGGGTCCCAATGGATCAAGGTGCGGATATCCATGGGTTGTAGTGGAGAAAGGCATAGACATCTATGGGTTAATAGTGTGCAAGTCGTGGAGCTATGAAAAGGGATTGAAAAATATGATATATTTTTGTTTATTGAAGATAATATGCACTAGGTTAGTATGTTGGTCTGAGATGATATGCACGATGTCTTATTCATGAGTAAAGGTATGTATTTCATGTGTTTGTTTGAGGCTTCTATCATGGATGGTATGGAACATTCTTAAGGCATGTCTTGGAGGCCCTTGGTTGAGGTTCATGTCTTGGTGACATTGATAGATGCTTGAGACATATCCTTGGTACATTGTGTATGGTTGTTATGGTTCCTTTTTAGAGTCACATCTTTGTGATATTGGCATATATTTGAGGCATATACTTAGTATATGGTCTTGGTTGTTATGGTGAATACTTGAGGTATATTATTGAGACATTGGCACATCTTGGATACTTAGTATATGGTTTACTGTATGGTATATGCTTGAGGAATATCTTGGATACATTGGATTATATCTTTAGTATATGGGGTATGGCATGATTGAGACATAACATGAGTGATATAGTATATGGTTGAGGTACATGTTATGGTACATGGTTGATGTACATGGTATGGTGGTGGTTTTGGTATGCATATGAGTGGATATCGTTATAGTTTGTTGATGACGGTATATGAGTGAAAAATATAGTGAGAGAGAGAGGGACATGTTAGATTATTAGTTGATCGCTAGTTATAGATATATGTGATAGTGACAGGTTGATGCATCAATGAAAGTGGTAGTTACAAGTTGATCAGTTCTAGTGATAGGCTGAGTTTACACTTATATTTTAGGACGATGGGATGGGGAAAGGAAAGAGGGTTTTATCATCCTTCCCTGGTGGTGCCAGAGAACTCAGGGAGTTGGAGCTTCCTTAAGGTTTGAGCCTGTAAATCAAGGGGTCATATCCTCCTTTCAGTTGTAGATGGAGAATTTAGGGAGATGTATATTCCTTCAGGTTTGTGCCTTTAAATCAGGCGATTGGCGCCTGCTTCAATTTGGTGCTGGAGAATTTGGAAGTTGGTGTTGTTGATGAATGAAATTTTTGACATAAAAAGAACATTATGTGGTTTTATCCCATTTGGTTTCCATGTAAATTATGTTGTACTATGTATTTGTGGTTATTTGGTATGCTCTCATGATTGAAACTGCTCATGATATATTGATGATATATTGGTGACAAAGTTAATGATTACATGTTTGGTTTAAAATTTGTTGGGTCTCCATTTTGATATCTCCAGTTACCCCATTTTGTCTTTTATCTTGACCAATTTTTCGATAGATCCATGAACCATGTACCTATTTTAGTCATTGTCACATCCTTTAGCTACTTCTACATGTACATGAGGCAATATACATTTAGTCATGATTTCTTTGGTTTATTAATGGTTAGAAGTGAATAATTAATGCTTAAGTTCTCTAATTACCTTTTTGTTAAAATCTAAGTTCAGACATACTTTTATGAAAAAGCTCCTAGAAATATGGTACGTGTGCTCATCCAATACCTTCATTCATTTGGTACATGTTTTCATCCAATACCTATATTCATCTGATTCTTGCGCTCATCTGGCACCATTGTTTATTTATTTGTGCTCATCCGGTACTAGTCTCTATTTTCCACATGTGCTCGTTCGATACTTGTCTCCTCATATGAAGACTTGAATAACTGAATGGATCATCTCTGATGTGTCCAAGGAAGCATTTGGTCAACACATATTCTATTTTGGATTTCATGATATGCTTCATCCACGTGCACTTCATGTCATGAGGATGAAGCCACTTCCATGTAAAATGATTTATTGATCAATCACAAATTAGTACAATCATTTAATATTATCTTTAGTATTGATTGTAACGACTGGTTGTCATATTTCCTTTAGTATTCAAAAACCATTTCCTCATATTGTTGAGTATTGTAAAAAGTACTCCCATAGTCAAGCTAAAACTGGGAAAAGTTTAAAAAACCCTGTAAACATAATTGCTAAACTTGTTGTTAGTCCCTAAAGTTGCACTCGACTGGTAAGGGAAATCTAGGGCATCATTGATTTTATTGTAAAGTATTTTTGAGGGTTTTATGATTTGGTTTTGTTATAATGGTTGAAAACTGGGTCAAGCTTACAGCATGGCATGGAAATCAAGATTAAAACATTGCATATCCCATTGGCTGAATAATAGGTAGATACATAGATGGAGTAAACCAATTCAATAAAAAGTGATCCAAGTGGATATCGGGGGCCACCCACCATTTCCAAATGGCTCAAAACAGTTTTCTGGCCATTTTGGCAATTTACTATTTTTAGCAGGTTTTAACTTCCGGGGCCATTTTGAGGGTCCAATTGAAGGTTTTTTGAGATAGAGATTCTCAATTATAGATAAAGGCATATTGAGCCCCCAAAATGAATCTCCTCGACAATACCTTTCCAACGAGCTATCACAGGCCTAAAACGGAGATCGTATGCAAAAGTTACGACCCCGGGAAGTTAATGTACTCACTTACCCAAACGGGGCCCACATGACTTTTGGCGCTTCATCTCCTAGGGTTAGGTTTTTGGATGTCTAGGACTTTTGGAATTCTCGTTTATCGTAAAAAGGCCTCTAGAGCCTCATTGTAATCATCTTCTTGCGAATGCGAGTAGCGGTCACATCTCTTCTCAGAGATAAGCTGCCACCATTCTAGTGAGTCTTTCACTCTGTATTTTTACAGTCTCTGTACATTTATTTGATTAATAGAAATCGTGTATTACTGTATATCTGTGTTTATGGTTGCATCTCTGATACATTTATTTTATATTATTGAATATCTACAATATCTCTGTGCATTTCTTTATTATATCTCTTCTCTCATTTCGTGCCAAAAATAATCTGGATCAGTGGTATCAGAGCAGGTTGCTCTTGATCATTTTTCAGTGCATGTCCCTGATGAGGTCCGAGTATAGCAAGTTGGGTCTCGAGCTTGTCTCTCTTGAGGACAATATCTCTCGCACACCCAAGAAACCCTCAATGGCAGAAGAAAAGAAAAATGATGGAGCAGACGATCCTATTAGTCTATTGCTTGAGCAAGCTCTCACACGACAGAGGGACGAAATGATGGAGAATTTTTCCCACATCCTTCAACACCTACCGATAGCATCAGGTGCATATTCATCAAGCGACCACTTTGGAGGCACCTCGCCTTTCAAGGTACAGGTTAATTTTGATATTCCCGTATTTGAAGGTCAAATAGAT
>ML776558.1:434263-463220 GCA_009831015.1 Picea engelmannii | reverse complement strand
ATTTTGAGTGGTAGCTCAGCCTTGGAGGCGAGCTGAGGAGCTAGTGACTCTCTGGTTGTGTGTGGCCCCTTTGCGGCTCGGGGGGCTGAGGGGGAAGAAGAGTACCCCTAGCGTTTGGCTGGGAGGTACCGGTGAGTTCGTTGATGTCGGCAAGAAGGAGCAGGAGCGACATTAGCACAGGAATCGTGGCGGAAAGTGAATAAGGCCAAGGTATGTTCCTGAACTAGTAGAGTAGAATGCATGAGTGATTTACTGTTGTGATTATGGTTGTATTTTTGTGGTCTATTGTTTCTTCGTCCTGCATACTCTGAAAAAAAAAATGAGGGTATTTCAGAAGACTTTAGTTTCTATAACAGCGTAGTTGAGGGTTTCTGGTAAATGGCTGCGGGTTTATGTTGATTCGTTTTTACCCTTCCATGTGGAGCGATTTTTCCTTCTGTGGGTGTCCAATTTATACACCGGCATTTTTCTTTCGTTGGGTCTTCATTCGTGCTATGGGCAAACCATCTGGTTGGGGCGTTTTTATTGTACTCTGGAATTTTACCTTGGTCGTTCCTTATTTCTTTTTGGTGGGCGTATTGGTATTACCAGGGGTTTATTTTGATTCTGCCGAGGGCGTTTTCCTTAGATGATTGGGGCGTTTCTTACCTCCGAGGCTGTGGTATCTAGAACAGGGCGTATGTATTTCAGAGGGCGTTTTCAATTTTAATGGGGGCGTTTTCAGAGTTCGTAACCCTGCATGGTTATCCCTGCGATTTGTTGTCTTTCCTGGGCGAGTCGGGGAAGGTCAATACCAGCACCATCGCCCACACCTCTCTGCTTTGTGTGAGGTAGTTTCTTTGTTCTGGTGCGAATCGTGGAGGAGAGAACCCACGCGTTCATCCTCAGTGCTGCGTTTTTGGGTTCTAACTCAGCGCCGTGGCACGTTGAATCTTTTTGTGTAGGCGTCTCTATGTGTTTCTACCTTGTTGGCTCGGGGTATTTAGCGTATGGGGCAATACTCGCAGCACAGTTGGGTGCTGTGTTTTTTGCTCTGCGTAGAAGCGCCCTTTTTCCTTTGCGTTCCATCAAACCACACCCTGCGTAGAATTTCAGTTGGCGCCCATATTTGGTTGCGTCGATAATCACCCCAGTCGGCGGTTGAAATGCCCCAAACCTGCGCATGAATGGCGCACCTGAAACCCTCAGGGGCCCCTCTTTTGACAGTGTTATTAATGGTAATCTTATTATGTCTGTGCGGATTGCTTTAGGGGCGTCCTATGTTGTGTTGTTCTGAGTAGACGCGTGAACCCCACGGATGAAAAATCCTCTTTCTACCCTGGACAATGTCCCGCTCTGGACCATCGTGTGCAGTAACCGTTTAATGGGTATTAAATTCTGGCCGCATTGTTAGTTATTGTGTCAGTGCCTATTTAATTTTCTGTTAGTTTAAAGAAGGAAAAAGGGAAAGGAGAAACAAATGGGGCGCCCGGTCTTTCGCTCTCCTTGAGGCCCGGTCCTTGTCGTGACACGCCTCGAACAACGCCTCAATACTCCTTTATGGTAGCAGACAGTCTAAGATTTTAAGCAAAAACTCATGA
Organism: Picea engelmannii; assembly: GCA_009831015.1. Lineage (NCBI taxonomy): Eukaryota > Viridiplantae > Streptophyta > Pinopsida > Pinales > Pinaceae > Picea > Picea engelmannii. Next base: position 461,640 of record ML776558.1, on the reverse strand, counting down.
CAACTGTTCGGTCGTTGCCTTAAAGCTTTTATTATAATATGGTTTCTACTCAACTCCCATAGAGGCGCACACGGAAATTGATATATGATGCAAACAAAAATTTAACCAGGGTCGAACTACATTCATTGATATCCAAGGCTCAACTAATTTTGAAACCACAGCTCACCTCTGTTTTCACTGATGTTTTCGCCCTGTAACGATCTTTTACACTATATACAGCTCGAGTTAAATTTGCATGGAAAAAGTTTCAATTTAAAACCCCCTTTTTTTTAACAGATTCATGACTTCCTTTTGCATGCCAGGTCCTTGGAAATGTCTGCCAGGTTGTCGTTACCTTTGAGCAGCACTAACGCAAATTTAGTATCAACCTATGATGTTATTCTATGTTCTCTTCTTAACGTTGTCATGATTAGATATTGGAAATTTTAATTATCATTATTTTATTTATGTGCCTTTCAAAATTGGGTATTTCAACCAATATCACATCAATAGCTTGATTATTACTTATGGTCATTCTTAACTACGATATCTAATATTAGGTTAAATTAGGATGTTAATTAAAATAGGATGAAATTCTTGATTTGATATTAGCGATTTTAATTATTGTTATTTTATTTATGTGCTTTCAAAATTGGGTATTTTAACCATTGTCACATAACAGTGGGATTATTACACATGGTCACTCTTAGCTATGTTATTTATTGTTAGGTTAAAGTAGGATGTTAATTAAAATAGGTTGTAATTCTTTTATGTAATTATCAAAGACGGGAATGTCCTTCAAGATAGCATTTCAGAAGAAGAATGGCGTTTCTAATTGTTGAGTTTAAAATTGTTTAAAGAAAGGATGTAATTATTTATTAATTGTTAAAAAGGGAATGTCCTTATAAAGTAGCATTCCAGGAAGAGAATGATGTCTCCTAATTGTTGAGTTTTACATTAATTATAGAAAGGTGTATTTCTTTTATTTAACTATTTAAGAAGGGAATGTCCTTAAAAGTAGCATCTCAGAAAAGAGTGATGATTCCTACTTGTTGAGGGTTAAATTATTTAAAGACAAGATATATTTCTTTCATTTAGTTATTAAGGAAGAAATTGGCTCTATATTCTTGAAGGCAGGAAACTGTGACGTGGTAGATTGTTGCTGTACTGTACAAAGGTAAGGTCTTTATAATATTTCGTTTGGATGGTGTAACAATAATGTTCTTGGAATATAATTTTAAAAAGGGTAGGGTTAGGGTGGTAACTTGTAACCGTAAGGTGGTTGTTATCTTAATTTGCCAGGTGTTTTCAATGTTAGGTAATGACACTAGTACCCTATTGTCATTTATTGTTGTTGTAATACGTAAAGAGTAATGTCATGGCGATACATCAATGAACCATGTAAGGGTGAGGTCCTGTCCATTTAAAATGAAAGGAAATGTTAGGTTAGATATCATGAAAAAGAGTAATGACATGGTTATTTATCATAAGGCTATTGAATTTTATTATTATTGATGACTTGTAAAATGTAAGGTGCCTTGAGCTAAGTACCATAAATTAGCATGCCTTAGTATTGAGGAAGGTTGTTCTTTTGTTAATGTTGAACTTGGTTGTCCATCGTCCGAGACCCTGTCACGTGCCTTCTGTAAAGGACGTGACGTTCATCTTACTAAGGTTGTACTTGATGGTGATCAGTAGTTTGCGTGGTCTGCTTGCGACGGGCTGGACGTAGACACCTCCACTGTAACCTAGGGTATAAGTCTCTGTGTGTGCTTAGTGTGTGAAGAATCCTGTGCCGTATCAAGAGTCTCGGGCCCTTTAAAGATAGGGTTTCCACTCTTGCGATACACCTGACAGAGATCATTGGTTTCTGCCTGAGCAGTCGGCCAGGAGATTATCTGACCTTCTCTCTCTACGGAGCAGAGGACTAAGATTAAACGACGTGTTTTCCTGTGCCGAAATAGTGAACTTTACTGTTATGGATTCTTCCTTGTCTGTGTCGTTTATTGCTTGTAGTTACTTATCGTGCGCCTTATGTCTTCTTGTTGGGTTCTTCATGGTCATGTCTTGTTGTAGGCGGTTGGTGACATAGAGTCAAGTGTGTCTGTTTCCCTTTTTCACACGTGCACACGCACCTTAAACAAAAAAATTTTGCACCTGTTGTCAGGGTAGTTGTCCGTAGCTAGGAAGGTTTTTACACAGGCCTTCGATCATTTTATAAATGTTGCGTTGCCTTCGATCATTCGATCTTCCTAGACTTATATTCTATTTTCCTATTGATCATCGTTGTTGTACTCAAGCCATCATTGGTGTTGTACTTTCCATCAATGACAAGCATATGCTGCATGTTAAACATTTTCCAACATCCTTATCAGTTCTTATCTCAACCCTGAATCTTGAACAATCTTCAGAGGGGGCAGTTTCATTCAGATTTAAAGTAACATTGGGTTCTTTGGCTTTAACCTGATATTTTGAAATCAATTATGAGCTATGTTCTTCTTCAGAACTTGATGAATCCATAGCTCTAGGTACATCTGGTAAGTAATCTTAATCTTCCATGTAATCCTGTGTTTCTTCATGAAATTCATTGATGCCTTTAGCCATCTCTTTAGCCTTAGATAATCTAGTTGAAGCTCTCGTTACAGGGCCTGCAGGTGGTGTAAGTTTTCCTTTTCCTTTGCTGACAGATTTCTTGGGAAAAGGAGTCCTCTTTGTTTTTTTCCTGGTGCTTGTTTCAACCTCCTCATAATCATCATCTATGATTATGGTGTTTTCTTCTTTAATGGCAAGATTTAACATTGCTTTTGAGTTCAGCCTATACTTATTAGTATCTCTAATTGAATTTCTCTGAGGTTTTTGTGATACACATGTACCCTTTTTCCTTTTTCCTTTGACTGCAACGTTCTTTTTGCTGGTGGATGGCATTTTAGTCTTGACTGCAGTTTGAGCAATGGGATCATTTTCTGACTTTGTCTCTTCTTTGACATCTTCTTTAGGAAGCACCTCATGTTCGAGCTCCCATCTAGGTCTTTTACTCCTTCTCTTTTTAGTTACCTTGCTATCAGAAGATTCATCTTTTAGAGGGTTTTCATTAGCAACATTTCGACCCTGTTTAACAATTTTCTTCCCTCTATCCTTTTTTGACTTATTTGATTTAACAACAGGTTTTAAGGATTCCATGAGCCAATTCTAGGGATTTTGTAGTTCATTTAGGGAAGACATGACTAGGTTTTTAATCAGGACTTGATGGAACAAACTTCCCTTAGAATTAGTGGAAATAGATTGTAACTTCTTGGACATTTTTGTCAAACTCTTAAGTAGGAAATAAGGAAGGTTTAAAGGGTAGTCACCATTTAGATGCATCAATATTATGATATGATAGATATAGATCAAAGAAAACCTCCCTTTGCAGGGGATGTATCTGTGAATCACCACCAGGGAAGTGTGCCATTCGGGTCGGACCCAGCTACGAGGAATTCCCCTTCTCCAATCCGGATTCTGCTTCTCTAGAAGGAGGAATTGATTCAAAAACTCAGTGACCACATGTTCCTTCTTCCACCATATTTCCCCTCCAACCATGAGCCTACAAGCCTTGGATATAGTCTGCTCTATCACGAGCATCAACATTTTTATGATTTCGACTTCATGACCGTTGAAATTCAAAGAAAATTCCATGGAAACCCATTCATCATATCCTTGAAATGTAGTGAGGAACTCAAACCACCCGGTGTCTCTGAATCTTTGAGCCATTTGAGGGTAGGCTTCAAGGAGTTCGACACCTTTTGGTTCGATTCTGGTCACTTTTCTGCTACGCTTTGGCACCATTTCAACTCAAATATGCAACTAATGCCCTCGGGTTCCGAATTTCCTTCCTGCAATTGCTGATATGCTTGATGCTTTGAATGGATGCTTGTATTTCTTCCTACAGGGTTGAACTTAAAACAAATCGAACTGATCACATAATAATCATTAAATAACAGGGGATCTTGAAATGAACCCTGCGCATGTGTATAGCGATTATGTTCTGAACATGTTGGATTTAGAGATGATTACCAAATTCTCGTGGGAACACACAAACTCTTAGCTCATGATATCGTTATCATAACTAAATCGGGATAGCAGGCACATGATTTGGCATGATTATTTGGTGCTACAGAAATAGGCTTATTCCTGTAGCGTGTTTTGACAATTTAAAATTTGAAATTCCAACGGCATAAAGAAGACACTTCTAGTTTAACAATGTTTTTCATAACCAAAACGCAAATAAATCATCCAAAATTAATGCAAACCATGAAATATAAAAAATCTTAAAAAATGAAAACAACTAAAAACGAAAAATGAGTGATGGGTAAGGAGGGTTTTAGGACAAGGGTTTCTTACTTAAACCAAGACAAATGTAGAGACTATCACCTATTAAAGGAGGGGTCACAAGAATGTAATTAGGAAATATGATAGAGAATTTCAAAACAAATATCCTAAATAAACTCAACATCCAATTGGATACCCTTAAATTCAAGAGGAAACAAGAGGAAGAGAATGCTTCCTTGGCAATTTTCTATCCTTGGTGTAGGAACAGACAACCTGAGAAGGATTTCCTTCTTAATGTCATAGAAGTTTGTGGAAATTTCACAGAGGATCATCCTAATGAAAGGTGTCCTTCACTAACTAGCCTTCAATATATCTATGAAAGAGGATGAGATCCCCAAGACCCTTCATATCCCCCTAAGAGACTATGGAGGAAAAAAAATCCTAACATGTTCCAAGGTCCCTTCATGCAATACCCACAAGAAAAATGGATCCCCCCAATGCCTTATTCCTAGTGGACACCCTAGCAACCACAAGGCCATCCTTGGAAACATGGATGGAGGGGAACTACCTATGGTAATGTCCGTTTGTAGCCACCATCGTTTCCTACATACCCACAATACCCTTCTAATATATCTCAAATTTTACTAGGATTTTATGCCCCTTCACTACATCCACCTCCTCAAATACAACAACAAATTACACTACCCGTGAATCCAAACCAACAACAATTGCAAGTCCCACTTAATCTGAATCCTCCTCATCCTACCAAAATTCCTACACAACCCATTGAAAACCCTAATAATAGACCTACCCAAACTGTACAGAATGTGGAACTACATACCTTCCTAACTTATGTCATTACCTTAGCTCCATTAAATCAAATCCAATTAAGATAAGGGAATGTATTAAATAAAACAAATTCTACAATGGTTATTCAAGAAGAACAATCATAAAATAAATCAAATGAAGATATTGACACCCCTTCTATAGAGTAAATTCCTCCTGACCTTCCAGCCAGACCTACTGCACAACCAGAATTACCTCGGGAAGCTAATTCCCCACCTTATCCAGAAAGGTTTCTTATAAAGAAACCCAAGGTTCCTTTAGGACATAATATAGAATTCGAGATAAGAAATATATGTGTAAATACTTCCCTACTACAATATATTAAATACATTCCTGTTTATGCCAATATTGTAAGGGACTTTTTCATTAAGAAGCTTGGGAGAAAGAGGAAGGAGCCTCTTGTTATATAGGTGGTTGGACAATTTTCTGAATTCATATTAGAAATTCTATTCAAATACAATGACCTAGGGAACCGAGTGGTAACCATAGAAATTAATGGAATTTGATTACCAAATAAACTTATTGATCTTGGGGAAGCAATAAATGTTATTCCTATTAGTACCATACAAATGATACAACTAAAACACTTAAGGCCAACTCAGACCCTATTGGAATTAGTAGATAAATTAGTCATCAGTCCAACATGAAGTCTGGATGATGTAACAGTCACACTAGATTCCTGGGAGTATCCTGTACATTTCTTGGTAATACATCCAAAATCCTCCAAACTTGGACATCCAGTGGTGCTTGGTCAACCTTGGTTGGCCATTGTTGATGCATTTATTAGCTATCGTCCCGAAAAGATGACAATTTCCAATGGGACTCACAACCAAAAGATTATTCTATTTCCTCCTTCCCAACCATCTACCAAAATTCCTTTATGGTTCGAAAATCCATATGGAGAGGAGGAATGTGCTCAACCCTTGTTAACAATTGAACAAATAAGGGGTGTTCAAGAACAAACTGAAGAATAGATTCTAAGGCTATTCTTAACTGATAATGAATGAATTGAATATCCACAATATTTCCAGGAATATACACACATTTTTAGTTTTGAATTTTAGGAACTTTGTCATCCTTCCATCGATGTATTGTTTACTATTTAAACAATAAATGAGGGCAAGGAGTCATCTGTTCAAAATGTTGAAATCAGTCCTGGAAAGTGTCTATACATCAATTCTAGATTTGAATCTGATCAACAAAAATAATTGATCCAATTGATTTAGGGACAGTATGGTTCTTTTTCATGGGATTACTCCGACATGAAAGGGATTCACCCAGATACTTGTATGCACCATATTCACACCAATGATAAAATTAGACCTGTTAGGTAGCCTAAAAAAAGAGTGAATCCAACCTTAAAGGATATAGTTAAAGAAGAGCTCCAAAAGCTCCTACATGGCAATTTAATTTATCCCATTTCAGATAGTAAGTGGGTATCTCGATTAGTCACTGTTCCAAATAAATATGGAAAATGGAGAATTTGTGTGGATTTTAGAGAGCTAAATAATGATACCTTTATATAATACTTTCCTTCACATTTTATAGACCAAGTGTTGGATACTCCTTCTAGGAAAAAGTATTTTTCCTTCTTGGATGGTTTTAGTGGTTATAACCAGATCCAAATTGCACCAGAGGATCAAGAAAAGACCAATTTTAATTGACCCTGGGGTACTTATGCTTATAGGGTTCTTCCCTTTGGATTATGTGGTGCCCCTGCCACCTTTCAAAGGGTTGTCCTTGCCATTTTTTCTAATTTAACCCATGACTATGTAGAATTCTATATGGATGACTTCACAATATATGGGGATGATTTCCAACAAGATTTATACAACTTGGAAAAGGTATTGATCAAGTGTAGTGAGTCTAACATTTCCCTCAGTCATGAAAAATATATAATGATACTCATTGAGGGGATTTTTTTAGTCCATCATATTTACGGTATCGGAATAAGGGTAGATCCTGCTAAAATTGACATCATTTCTAGAATCAAAACCTCTAGTTCCCAAAAAGAAGTTAGAAGCTTATTGGGGAATGTTGTATACTATAGAAGATTTATTCAAAATTTTACAGACATTGTTGCCCCACTATTCAAACTATTAGCAAAGGATGTTGAATTCCTTTGGGATCCTCAATGTCAAACTTATTTTGAAATTTTAAAGAAGAGGCTTTCAACTACTCTTGTTTTGAGAGGGCCAAATTGGTCCCTCCCCTTTCATATATGAAACGATGCCTCACATACAACTATGGGGTTTGTTTTAGGCCAAATATAAAATCATACTCCTTATGTTATCTACCTTGTTATCAAAAACCTTTCCCCTACCGAGGTAGAATACATTCTCACTGAAAATGAATTTTTAGCAGTAATCCATGCCATCAATAAATTCATACATTAAATAACTAGGTATGAGGTTTTTGTACACACAGATCACTCAACCATTAGGTTTTTAATGAATAATATTTTCATAAATGTTAGAGTTACTATATGGTTGTTATTACTACAATAATTTAATATTACTATCATTCATAGACCTCGAAGAGATAATCTTGTTGTTGATTTCTTGTCTATACTTATTCATATAGGTGATAATTGTTGGAGTTACTTCACACACACCTAGGATTTATTTTTCCTAAGGTTTTTATTTGTTTATTAGTCATAATTAGTCATTATCTAGTCTCCTATATTTTAGGAGAGAATATTCCACCTGGATAATATTCTCTTTCAATTCACACTTCAGTTTGACTAGTTGATTTGAGTTTAGATGTTGCATTGGGATCATCACCATGATAATTCAACCTTGCCTTGGTATCATCACCATATTGTAACATTAGCCTTGATTCCTTGAGTTAACTCCTTACTACTTTTTGTTCTGTCAGTTAACTAAGGACTAGTTGACTAGTTAACTCAACTAGGTGGCAGTTCACTCCCGTAACTTCCTGAGAGACTAGAATAGGTGGTAGTTCACTCCCGTAACTTATGGTGTGTGTCCATATTACTCTATAAAACCACTATGGCAACTTGGTTCACCTCAATTCTAACTCATTGATTTATACATAGTATATCATGTGTAAATTATTCATTTTTCATAACGGTTAATGAGAATTCTTTCCATTCTTTCTCTCCTTCTTCTTCTTTTTCCAATTCTCTTTGCAAATGTGTGTATCATTGTTTAGCTAGATCTATTATATGTAGGTTCAACACATTTACATGGTATTAGAGCCGACAGACTTCTAAGCAAAAGATACATGGAAATTTTTTGCAGGTACAAAAGATTGAAGACAGCGAAAAGATGGAATTCCAAAAAGAATTCATTCTTACACCTTACAACTATTTTTCATGGAAGGAGAAAATAGCCATACATATTATATCAAAAGGGTTGTATAGGTTAACCATGAATACAGATACATAGCTGACATTAGCCATAGAAAAATCCAAGTACTTAAATCGCATGGATGAGGCACTCAAAACAATTTGCAGTCTTATTTCTCCCAATATCCTTTTACATATATCTTCCTGTAAGAATCCCAATGAATCCTGGACCATATTGGAAGGGATATTTGGAAAACAAGATGATATGAGAGGAAACATTTTGTAGGTGGAGATGCTCTCATTGGATCCAAAAATATTCGAAAATATCCAAGATTTCTTTACAAAATTCAAGGATTTACTGTCACAACTCAAAGCTTGCGGGGTTGATAAATCGAAGGAGGAGAAACAAATGTTTCTCACCACTCTCTCCAAGCTTGGTCCTGAATTCTCAGTATTCATATATACATTCCATACTATCATATTTGCCTCTAGAGCCACCTGGAAGATGCCTTCTCTTGAGGACTTTATCGAATCCCTGACACAAGAGAAAACCAAGCTCATCAACATGGGCGCAATCAAAGGCCCAAGGGCGTATGTACTTACTATGCATGATGGTAGCCACAAATATTATAAATATAAAGATAAAGATAATAAGAAATCTCATGTAGATACGAAGAAGGAAGGGTACACAAAACCCTTCATCGATGCCTCCGGATCCAAAGGAGAAAAGGGAAGAAAAGTAGAGAAATGAACATACTGTCACAAAGGATTCCATTCAGAATGCACATGCATGCAAAAATAAATAGATCTGATTTCTCAAATAATTCAGAAAAACAACGTTGGAGATTGCATCCTTGAGGGTGCAAAGAAGAAGAAGCAAGAAGATCCGAATTCCAAGAAAGGCAATTCCAGCCATGCCTTGATTTCCATCAACTCCTCTCCCGATGCTTGGATCGTAGATTTAGGAGCATCACATCACATGGATGCCTCAGAAGCAGTCTATTCTTCATTGGATTCATGTAAAGGTCCTCCTATTCTGATGGTGGGCAACTCTTCTGTCGAATTCATTAGAAAAGGAAGGATTGAACTCACCAATGGAAGCTTCGAGAATGTGTTGCATGTTCCCAAGATTTATGTCAACCTTCTCTCCATGTATTAGATGATGAATTCCGGCACTGGAAAGAGAGTCATATTCAAACCAATTTTCATGGAAATCTATGACATGCAAACCAACTCCATGGTTACTACTGGTGAGGTAAATCATCATTCTAGATTGTATACATTTTTTGAATTCATTGAACCTGATTCTTATTTACTTCTTACTCATGCTGATGAAAGTAGTAGGATATGGCATGAAAGGTTTGGAAATTTGAATTTTAGATAAATGCAACAAATTAGCAAGCACAAATTAGTTGATGGTCTATAAGACATCCATTTCTCCAAGGGAGTATGTGAGGGATGTGTTCTCGGAAAACACCCTCAAGAGAAATTCGACAAGGGAAAGTCTCGGTGAGCTTCTGCACCTTTAGCTCTGATCCACAATGACCTCATGGGTCCTTTTCTACATCCATTGATCAACAAAGCAAGGTTTTTTCTCATTTTGGTTGATGATTTCTCACGTTTTACATGGATCTACTTTCTCAGGAAAAAAATTGAGGTCTTTCAACACCTCAAAGATTTCAAATATTTGGTTGAGACACAGTCCAGAAAGAATATCAAAGTCCTCCGAACTGATAATTGGGGAGAGTATGTGAATCATGAGATCCACAATATTTTCCATGAGGTAGGGATTCAGTTGCAGCATACAGTTCCCTCAACTCCGCAACAAAACGGAGTTGCTAAGCGGAAAAATCGATCTCTAAAGGAGATGGCATCTTGCATGTTGCATGCGAATTCACCACCATAGAGATTATGGACTAAAGCACTTAACTGTGCAACATACATCCAAAACATATCTCCCCATAGATCTGTCAAGGATAAGACCCCCTACGAGGCTTAGAGCAGCCTCAAACCGGAAGTGACCCACTTTCATATTTTTGGTTCACATGCATGGGCCAGGATTCCCTCTTAAAAGTAGAAGGTGCTTGATCCACAGAGAACTGAGTGCATTTTTGTTGGATACCTTGACGGTGTGAAGGGATATTGGCTTATTGATATTTCCTCATACTGTCTCATCATTGAGCATAGTGTCCAGTTCAAGGAAAGTGTCTCGCATGTACCTTAGCAACCAAATGCAAACACCTTTACTCTTCCACTTGTCCGAGATGATGAGAATGCACATGCCGACTCTTATTCAAATGAGAGTTCTAATTCAGAGGAATCAAAGGATTCATATTTAGATTCAGAGTCATTACAGTCAGATGCAGATTTAGATAATCCAGATGTAGATGTAGAGTCAGAGAATCTAGATGCAGTTGCAGAGCTAAAGTAGAGGCCTAAGTGGGCACATACTACTCTTCGGGATGTAGGGGATCTCATAGGTGATCTAGATGATACTAGGAGGACTCAATATGATTTTGAGGAGCCTCCTGTTGCACTCATTTCCACTGAACCATTTCCCTCCAGGCACCTTTTCTTGGTTCAATATTCAAATCCACAGTCTTATCGTGAGGCTATTGGAAATCCCTTTTGGGAATCTGCCATGCATGAGGAGTACAAATCCCTCCTCGAGAACCAGACTTGGGATCTAGCTCCCCTTCCTTCTGGGAGGAAACTTTTCAGATGCAGATGGGTCTACAGGACCAAGAGTGCAGTGGACGGACATATCAGCAGATACAAAGCTAGGCTTGTTTCCAAAGGCTTTTAGCATGTTCATGGTATTGACTATGATGATACCCTCTCTCCAGTAGAGAATATGGATTCCATACAATTGGAACTTTCCATTGTGGCAACCAAGGGATGGGAAGTCCATCAAATGTATGTAAAGAATGGATTTCTTCATAGTGATCTCTCTAAAGAAATCTACATGGAGAAACCCCAGGGATTTATGCAGGACTCATCTTTGGTCTGTCAACTGAAGAAGTCACTTTATGGCCTCAAGAAGGCTCTGAGGGCATGGTATGCCAAGATGGACTCCTACCTATTGTCACAGAACTTTGTACATTGTAAATAAGACCTGAATGTATACATACTCAAGATGGATGATTCACTTCTACTTTTAGTTCTGTATGTCGATGATTTGCTTATCACCGGTTCCTCGACTTCGGCGATTTCTATAGTGAAGAGGATTCTTCATGACATGTTTTTGATGAAGGACATGGGTCCACTACACTTCTTCCTTGGACTTGAGACCCGTTAGGATGCATCAGGCATCAAACTATCTCAAGCCAAGTATGCCTGAGATCTCCTTGAGAGATTTCACATGACAGACTACAAGTCTGCTTCGACTCCTTTCCTATCAGGAGTCAAACTTGAGGATGGAGGGGAGACTCCATTGATTGATAGCACACTGTACATACAAATAGTGGGGAGCTTGTTGTATCTCACACACTCCAGACTAGACCTCTCATACGCAGTTGGCGCATTTTCCAGGTTCATGTAGGAGCTGCATGAGATACATTGGAAAGCTGCAAAGAATATACTTCGATACGTACAGGGCACCATCACCTTTGGGATTCATTATGAATAAGACTCTACATTATATATCATTGGGTTTACTGATTCCGACTGGGTTGGAAATAACATTGATCGCAAGTCCACATATGGTTACTCACTTAGTCTTGGATCTGGGCCTATCTATTGTTCGATCAAGAAGCAAACTGCCATTGCTCTATCTTCAGTCGAGGCAGAGTATAGAGGGGTAGTTAACATAACCATTCAGGCTATGTAGATACAACATTTTCTCACTGAGTTGGGCATTCAGTTTCATTGATCGATCGTCATTTGGTGTGACAACCAGAGAACTGTGAAGTTCTACAGAGATCCAGTTCATAGGCAGAGGATGAAGCACATCTAGATCCACATGCACTACATCTGGGACTTGGTACACGAGGGGATCATCGACATACAGTTCTGTCCTTCATCAGAACAGATGACATAAAGTTTCACCAAGACCTTCACTGAGCAGAAATTCCATTCTTTGTGAGGTTGTCTTGGAGTGAAGGACATAGTTGCCTAGAAATTGTAGTTCTTCTTTTTACATACATTGTACCTTGAGGGGGGGTTTTCCCATGAGGTTTTCCCTCTTTCCTCACTTTATTTTCAATGTATCTTTTGTACTTGGGTACCTAACATGGCCTTGTTGCCGAGACCCAATCTTTATTTTCACCATAGTGATGTTCAGGGGGGGTGTTGGAGTTACTTCACACACACCTAGGATTTAATTTTCCTAAGGTTTTTATTTGTTTATTAGTCATAATTAGTCATTATCCAATCTCCTATATTTTAGGAGAGAATATTCTCTTTCAGTTCACACTTCAGTTTGACTAGTTGAGTTGAGTTTAAATGTTGCATTGGGATCATCACCATGCTAATTCGACCTTGTCTTGGTATCATCACCAGAGTGGTGCATTATCCTTCATTCATTGAGTTAACTCCTCACTAGTTTCTATTCAGTCAGTTAACTGAAGAATAGTTGACTAGTTAACTCAACTAGGTGGCAGTTCACTCTCGTAACTACCCGAGAGACTAGAATAGGTGGCAGTTCCTTCCCGTAACTGTTGGTGTGTGTCCATATCACTCTAGAACACCACTATGGAGATTTGGTTCAGCTCAAGTCGAACTCATTGAGTTACAAAGAGTATATCATGTGTAAATTATTCATTTTTCATAATAGTTAATGAGAATTATTTCCATTCTTTCTCTCCTTCTTCTTTTTTTTCCAATTCTCTTTGCAAATGTGTGTATCATTGTTTAGCTAGATCTATTATGTGTAGGTTTAACACATTTACAATAATGCACCAATGGATGACAATTTCCTAGATGAAAAACTATTTTCTATTTCTACTTACACTCCTTGGCATGTAGACATGGCCAATTATCTAGTAACGAGAAAATTACCTCAAAATGTATCCTCAGGAGAAAAATAGAAAATTATACAACTGAGTGCTAATTATATGTGGCATGATGACTATTTATACCGTATTGGCCCTGATTTGGTGATTAGAAGATGTGTAAGAGAATATGAGATGCATGACATTCTCAAAGCCTCCCAGGATGGTCCATGTGGTGACCATTTTGGTGAAAAGAGGAAAACATACAAAATATTTTAGTTAGGATACTATTGGACAACCATTATTAAAGATGCAAAGAAGTATGTGGCCAGCTGTGATGATTGCCAAAGGATGGGGAAACCAACTTCAGTGGATGATATTCCTCTTCAATAACATGCAATAATTGAACCTTTTGAAAATTAGGTATTAGATTTTGTAGGACCAATCAACCCTACAACTAGAAGGAAAATGTGCATATTGGTTTGTATGGATTATGTGACAAAATGGGTAGAGGCTAAAGCTTTGTATTCTTCAAATGAACAATCTATTGTTGATTTTTTGTTTGAATAAATATTTACCTTTCTTGGTGTGCCTAGAGAGATAGTGACATAACAAGGGACCCAATTTACTTCTAATCTGGTCAAATCCATCACAAAAAATATCATATCAAGCACTGAAAATCTACACCTTACCATCCCCACGAAAATGGACAGGTGGAGTCAACCATTAAGGTGATAGAGGCCATTCTCACAAAAATAGTTCAGTTGCACCATAAAAACTGGGATGATAGGTTTCCTGAAACCTTATGGGCTTATCGAACATCCTGGAGAAATAAAAAAGGACATACCCCTTATGAATTATTTTATGGGAAGTAGGTTTTACTTCCCATAGAGTTTCAAATAAAAACCTTTAGAACAAACATGCAATTAGGAGTGGATATAGATGAGGATATAAAACATAGATTAGTGCATCTGAATGAACTTGATGAGATTAGGCAAGATGCTCTTCATAGGAACATGCTAAGTCAATATCAAAGGACTAAATGACATAACAATTTTATTAAGAAAAAAACCTTTTAGCCAGGTGATTGGGCCTTGTTGTATGAAAATAGGTTTAATAATTTCAAAGGAAACTTGTCAACCCGATGGTTGGGACCTTATGAAGTCGATACATTTTATGAAAATGGCCCAGTTAAGATAAAAACCATTCATGCAAATCAAACTTATTTTGTTGTAAATGGGAACTGATTGAAATTTTATCATAAGCCCCTATATAAGGAGGATTTTATCAGACATGTTCTTCAGAGTTCTAAAATTAAATTGGTAAGAAAGGGGAGTTCTCCCCCTACTGATCGATCACTATAAATTTTTTTGTGATATGATTTAACCTTGTATATATGTATATGTGTGTGTGTGTGTGTGTGTGTGTGTGTGTGTGTGTGTGTGTGTGAGTTTGTTTTTTGATAGAAATTTTGGTGTGATTAACAGAGTGAAGCTAACTGTGTTTCCTTCATGTAGATAATCCAATAAGAAGGGAATTTACTAAGGGAATTTATGAGGTGTAAGTTTATTCCTTTATCCATATTTGGTATATTACTTATGGAAAAGGAGCCTAATGGATTTTCTTTAAGTTTTTCAGACTGCTAAAAATTGAAAACACCGATGAGTAGTAAATGGCCCAGGCTCAAGAAAAATACAAGGGACAATAGATGGATTTTTTTTTAAGTTTTTCAAACTCCTAAAAATTGAAAACACCGACGATCAGGAAGTGAACTAGGCTCAAGAAAAATCCATGGGACAGTAGATGGAGTTTTCTTTAAGTTTTTCAGACTCCTAAAAATTGAAAACATCGGCGAGAATTAACTGATTTGGGCTCGAGAAAAATCCATGGAACAATAGTAGTTAGGTTTTTTTTTCCAATAAAATGGAAGTGGAAACACAAAAAGTGGTTTGTTTGGTTCCAAAAAGAGGAGGTTTCTGCATCTCAACAACATGAGATTGTCCAACTACAGTTACTTTCTTATTATAGATCTTGGAGCCTGATCATTGAATTATTTTACCTTCTTTTATAATACCTCCATTGCAATTTCAAATTCCTGTAATAACGTCCTGATCCAGTTTTCAAGTGTGTCACTTTAGGAAAATTTATTTCAAAATGCCTCCTTCTGTAGCACCAATATATTTGAGATCCTATCAGGAAACTCCAGTGCACTCTGTGATATGACATAAAATTCCAGTACCTGTTAGCAAGTTCAAGATTTGTTGTTTTGATCTGGTACTAGTATCAATAAGCAATAAGTGCCAACATCCTTTACAGTTTGAAACTCATAGTATGTCAGTCATCATGAAAAGACTACAAATACCAGCTTAAGTGTAGGTAACTTATCAAACATTTCATCTGATACTAGAGAATGTTTCTTCCTGTGTTGACCTAGTATTGGAGAATTTTTCTTCCTGTGTTGATCTGATACTGGAGAATGTCTCTTCCTATATTGATTCAGTACTAGTCAAAATATGATACTGATGTTGGAGTATTGTAATTTTGTCCTATATTTTTCATTAAGAAAGAGTCACTTTAGGTAATCGAGGTATGAGATGGCTATTACATTAATTCTATTAAGAATCATATAAATTATGTGCTAAAATGTTTTGTTACTTCTATGTACATTTTCCTCGGCAAGATGTCAATGTCTCGATCATCATTTCCTTAAGTGAAAACTCCATGTTTATTCCATTTTTGTTTGGAAATATTACGATGCATCATCATATTATTACTAAAATCCTTTGTGAAGTGATTGTCATCATTAATGATAAAAGAACAATTATCCATTGGGCAGGGTTGGTACTATTTGGGATATTTCATTTTGTAGACTTTTGTTTTCTTGTGATGTTAAAACCATGATTAAGTCACATCCATGGACATGTCCCATTGAATATTGGTTTAACCCACTATTTTGGTGAACGTTGCATGATTACATTTCGATCACATCGATGATGATTGTTGCATAACGGAGAAATGTTGTTCATATCTACGTCAACATTTCTAATCATTACCAAAATAGGTGTGAATAAGATGCACCACCACATCACTCCTGAACATTATATTCTACATTATTCGTAGATACAATCCTCCGGTTGTTATTATGTTAAACTAATACTTCACCGTAATGACCATGACTTGACTGTTATAATTAATAAACACTCTTCTGAATGGCTTCACCATTCATATGAGCATCATTTATCCACAATAAATTTCTTAAAATACATTATGTTCATTTCCATTGACCATCCATCCATCCTGTCACGTTGTTTCCATCCCCTATTACTTATTTTCATTTTTCTATTTCGTACAAAACCCTTGCCCCGAGTATTGTTTCTACACTACATCTATTGGGGACCTGTTTTAATGTCGACATGGGGGTTGATCGACATGAGCCTATGTTCCAACTCTGCAAAGAAACTGAGGAGTATCAGTCATGAAAGGAGAAGTTTGAGAGGGACGGTTGGGTAACCTTTCTGGAAAAATTCAAATGAAATCACGATGAGATGTCTCATGCCTTCACTCAGAGATACGATGAGGATAGTGTTCAGTTGGGAGAAATCAAGTTGAAGGTAACTAAGGCCACAATAGTAGAGGCTACTGGCCCACCTTCTACAAGAGAAAAATAATTCAAGGGTGTGGCCATTGATAAGAGACTATGTTAGAAATTCTTGATGACATAACACTTAGAACCTGATTGGACTAAAGGAATTCCTCGAAGTTGGATAAAAAATGAGTATTGGACCTTGATAATTAGCCTGTATAGATTATTGACTTGTGAAGGGAGGTATTCTGTCACTTTTGTCTATCATTTAAGGTTGCTTCTACATTTTAAGGGTGCACCACATATTGATTTTTCACATTTTCTATGGATAAGTGTGAGTAAAATGAAAAGAGGAGTTAATTCTATCTCCAAAAAGCCTAAAACAAGTATATACCATCATGGCTTAATGAAACTACTAGTTGTACACGAGTTGAGAAATAGGAGAAGTAGTTGGAATAAACTCCTTGTTGGCCCTTGACCAAGTTTTGAAGAATACTTGGTCATATTTGACCATTTTTGGGACTACGACAACCTGCCAAATATGGAGTGTAAGGCGAAGTGGAAATTAGGGAAGCAAGACCTATTTTTGGGTCCCTTTTAGGGTTTTGGGTTGATGTAAAGGGAAAGGGATGTCGGCCCTGTGGGTTTACCCACGCTTAGGCCCATTTTGTAATCTATAATATATACTTAGGCAAGTAGAGGATAGTAGTACATCTATGGGATGTATAGCTAAAGGCTTAGTGCTAGTAGCTAGATCTATGTGATTGGATGTATATTGCAAGTTCTTTGTGCATGATTGTAAGGAGATTGAAAAGCTAAGTGCATGTTTTTTGTAGTTTTGTGTTGAAGTGCAAGGAAGAAGGATCTAGCGAGCCATGCAGATCTTCTATCCTGTGTGAAGTAAGGGTCATTGAAGCTATGTGCTGTAACCGCTTGACCGAGATAATATAAAGAAGAAGACTTTGTGGATGTAACCCCAGGGTGGGGGTGAAACATGATAAATTTGTGTATTGTTCTCCGTGCTTTGACTTAATTTGTTTATCTCCTTCTTAGCTAAGTGCTTGTTGTGATTAAATAGATCTAGTTATGCTCTGTGCTTATGATATATGAATGAATGTTAGATATGATATATAATATGCTTAGTGTTTGATTGAATGAATCTAATATATATTTTTGTGGCTAAGTACTGAATCATATTTAGTCTAAGTATTCACTGTGATGCTCTTTGCTATATGTGAAGTACCATAAGGGTCAAATATTGATGAATGGTCTATGCTAAGTGTCCTGTAAAAGATATAATCACATATCAGTGTCCCAACTAAGGTTGCAGACACCTGAGTCCTGCAACCACTCTTGCCTCTACCTCGAGTGAGACTTCATCTACCTCGCAGGTGTTGCTAAAAGGGTTGGTATTTAGGGTTTTGTTGGTGCTCTTATGAGCATTGAACTTTGGGTCTGTCCCTGTGCCAACAAATGGTTCCATTGCCGGGACCTGGAACTGTGATTACTGTGAACTAAAGAAAAAAAATCTTTGTGCGAAATAAGATCTGTGCATAGATCTGTTGGACTAGTGCGTAGTATTCTACTTGTCCTACAAAGATTTGTGACGAGAAAGAAAGGTCAGATATGAAGGAAAGAGGTCAGATCTGCAAGAAAGAGGTTGATACTAAAGAAAAGAAGTGAGATCTGAACACTTTATGCTCTAAGAAAGGTAAAAGTAGAAATTTTCGCAGAAAAGAGGTAAGATCTATAAGATATAGCCTCTAGTAAAGGTAGGAATAGTTCAAGTTTTAGATCTGAAAGCTTTGTGCTCGATATAGGTAAGATAAGTTGAAATTTTTTGTTTCTGAAGCGTGAATTTAGGTACGCTTGATAAAAAAACTCCTAGCTTGAAAACTAGAGCATTGTTAGATAAAATAAAGTTTGATATGAATAGGTCTAATAGGAATAGTGCAAGATATGTTATACCTATGCATAGAAAGAATTTTTGGACTAGCCAATGGATGCAGGATCCTAGAAAGAAATTTGTGTAGGCTAGCCATCATGATCCTAGCACGTAGTACAAGAAGAGTTGGGGATCATGGACAAGAAAGAGAGGATTAACTCTTTGCTACAATTGTAGAAGACCAAGACATCTTGCTAAGGAATGCCCTGGGAGAAACCCTAGTTGCCTGTGTTGTAAATCTATGGACCATGAAGTATTGGATTTCCCTAGAATGATTGCTAAACTTGAAAAAATGAATATGGAACAAGAAAAATCTAAGGGAGATCAAGAGACTAAAATTATGGAAGAACCCCAGAAAGAATCAAAGATCATGTTACTGAAAATAAAAGAAACACTAGATGATCATAAGGATGTTAGTTTGTCAAAGATCTTCAAAGAAAAGGAGAAAATCGAAGTAAGAATATGAGACTTTGACATTGGCTGTGCTCTGGATGAGGGAACACCGATGAACATTATTATAGAAAGCACTTGGGAAACCCTAGGAAGGCTTGCTCTGGTCGCTTCACTAGGAACCATCGGATTATTTAAAGGCAAAATGGTAACCCTATGTGGCAGAATTACCTAGATAGCTATGAGTACCCATGGAACTTCGATAGAGGAAGAGTTCGAAGTCATTATATTTATTGAGGAACATGCCCCATTTCCATATTTGTTAGGAAAGATCTGGATTGAAAAAGACCAAATCCAGAGGAAAGAAGAAAAGGAATCCCTAGAACAGAAGAAGCAAGAACTCATGGAATTTATGACTAGAAGGATCGCCTACTTGGTGGAGGAACAAGAGAACAAATATCAGTTGTTAAACACCAGGGACCTAGATGTCGAAGCTATAAGAGTGGTAGAGGAACCATAGAAGACCGAAATGCCTAATCCATATGATGAAGGAGTATTACCCTTGGATCTAAAGAAAGAACCTAATCAATGCGGAGTGACTATGTCGAGAGAAGATAAGATTCAGAATGGAAAAAGGATGACCAAGACTAAGCTAACTGGGAAAAATTCTAGGAAGCTAAGTAAGAAGAGGGCCAAAATCAGAAAGTTACAGAAGACTCTAGAGGAAACTTTGCAGAAGGAAAATTCACAAGAATTGAGCTTCGCTGATATATCATAACAGTGACATTTGGCACTTCGCCATGGCACAACAATATACCCGTTGGACCGATATACCCATTCAAATTATGCCCCAAATGAGTCAAAAATAAATTATGGGTTCCCACTAGACCATTCGACATCACCAGAATGGATAGAACAGAGTTAATGAAGGCCCCATATCTATTGCAAGCAGACTGTTGCTAAGTTTCCCTACTTAATCCGTCGCGCCACGCACCGAGAATAATTTTTACTAAGTGAGAATTTGAACCCGAAACTTGAGATTACTTCACCCTGCGATAATTTCCTTATTCCCATATTGTTCATCATAGTCTCTTAATTTATTTTCACACCTGGGCTAGTGGACCCAATCTTGTATGTCGAACGAGCTCAGCGCTGTTGAGAAAGTAGTTGAAGAAGTTTTTATTGACCTAATAGTTGAGAGAGTCATGTCAGGGAGAAGGATGTTTGTAGGTGTGCAAGAATCATCGACAGGAGGAGTCCAATCTTCTCCCTCCACTGCTCGTGGAGCAGGACCTTCCAGAACCACAACCGAGATAAGAACAAAACACAGAGATGATATTGCAAATGCCAAGTTGATCCTGCGCATTCTGTCGGTTTACATACCACCTTTGAGAAGTAAGATTAACCACGACAGTGTACCTAGAGACTTTGAGTACACCTTGATCACAATGTATCTTCCAAAAGGGGTGCACGTAGTACGTGCTGACTAGGATAAGCTTGCAGTATTGAAATTTAATGATTTTAACCTTGGAGATTGCAAAACCTATAGCATGTTAGATCCACATAAATACGTAACCAAGACCAAAGGCATATATCTTAATATTGTCTCGCATTCCTAGACCCAGAACCTCACACAATCCACACTGCTCAATGTAATGATGATCCCTCACTTTGGCAGACACTAGGAAGTCAACACATGCGTCATGTTGTTGATGTCTTGCTACCATGGTGGATACTTATGGTTGTACTACCACATCACTATGGATCTGACTCTGATCAATTGGATCACATGAATTAGCATGCAAGTCCCTGACCCACAAGAATTTTACCCAGGCAAGACCTCAGATTGAGCACTAGCACAACAGATGAAGGAAACTTATGGTGATGTAGAGAAGGGTACACAAGGCTACAAGGTAGCCTATATATAGAGTGGCACAGTGCGCCTTGCATGTCAGTTGATTGCAGGCAATTTAGTTCATAAGAACAGACCAACACAGGTGACGGGCTTCGTAGTTGACCTCGCAGGGAAGTGCGTCGAGGGACTACAGATGAATTGGGCATAGTATCTTGTAAACCAGTTAGAGATGGATTGCAGAGGAGTGCAAGACCAAGGGAATGCTTTCCACTTTAGTTGGTTTCTCATACTCATCGCTTTCATCACTTGGGAACTTCCAGAGGGAGCCACTTTTCTGGATATCAAACCGTTCGAACCACTAGCTGCTAAGTTTTGTACGATGTGGTACTCCAGTGACATGAACAAGTAGTGGCAGTCCAATGTTGTCTTCCACACCTACTTCAACCAACTGAAGAATGAAATTCATTATACAGTGTGAATCACCCCAAACGTACTTCATAGGTTTAGATATTTGATTAAATTTAGCATGGACCGCCACTTCACCTATATTACAGTGTGCGGTGATGAGAATAAACATCAACTCCAATCCTATTACAAGATGACATAATATGAATTGGAGGAGACTACCAAGGAATGATCAACGGACCTCCTTGTTGTAGCGAACCCCACATACATGTCCGGCGAGGAAATCCCTGAATCTATGCCGGATACACCTGGGCCAAGTAGGACTAAGAAGGATGACGAAGTTAAAGATGTCCCTAGCACATCCACGAAGACTACTTTAATCTCACCTGTGTAGGGAGGTGATGGTGATGAGCTAGGTGGTATAGAAGTTGAACAAAACAGAGGCGAGGTTACTCCACCTAGAGAGGAGGAGGATCCCTCCATGAAAAGAAATATGACACCACCAAAACCCTCCTCCCAAATAAAATCTAAGGCCACCCAAACCACGCTTAAAACTACCCTTACCCTGGATGACTTTGACTTCTTAATTGTCGCGCTGAATGATGTTTCATTAGAGCTCGCAGAAAAGAAAGAAGCAAAGTAGGAGGAGTTATTCAACTGAATCAAGGGTGAACTCAAAGAAGTGTAGAGGGCACTCCAGTCCAGGCAAGCAATTTCTACAATGCCCTTGATAAGCGGAACACCAGGAACAAACAATGAGCCCACTCAATTACACTAGATCATTGATCTAGTTGAAGCATAGAAAGCACTTTTGGAACAACAGAATGAGGAAGAATGAGAAAATATTTCCTTGAAAGCGAAGTGGGACGAGGAAAAGGTACCATTTCTAGTAGAGAAACTTGAAGTACAGGAAAGGGTTCACAAAGAACTACACTCTATGATGGTCATAGAAGTGAAGATGGAAGACCGTCTCCCACACCAGTTGACCCAAATGGAAGAATTAATCCAACAAATCCAACAATGTATCACAGATCTGGAGCTCCGCAGCATGCCCGAGACCCCCCAAGAAATAAGATATCTAAGAGAGGCCACTGCTCGAAGCGTAGTAGGCTGATTAAAAACCTTTTCCTTAGAATGCAAGAAGTTGAGCGCTAGAAGTGCCCAGAATTATGAAACCCTCACAGAGAATCCAGAATTGCAGACATTGGAGGCACAACTCTAAGAAGAAAAGAAACATTCATACATGCTACAGGCGCAAATAAAGACTTTGACCCCAGTCGAAAGAATGAAGAGGTTCGCAGAACAACGCACAACCCAACAACAGGTACATAGGCTGCAAAGTAAAGTGATGGAAGTCTCCCAACGACTTTAGCCAATCCAAGAAAAGGCATGCCAACTGTTCACTGAACTTGAAATCCAGGGAGATGAACTCAAATAGGTTGTCATCACTACAGAATAGCACCTGGAAGGACCACTCAATGACACAGTGATCCAAGAATTTACTGAGAAAGAGGTTGTTGCACTACAACAGGTTGAAGCAACTCGAGCCAAGATCAAGGCATTCAAGGTGGAATTTATTAGACTTGCATGACTCAGGACGAGTCACAAGTGAGTGTTGGGGTCCTGCTATCCCTTGACCAAGTTTTGAAGAATACTTGGTCATATTTGACTGTTTTTGGGACTACGACAGCTTGCCAAATATGGAGCGCAATGCGAAGAAAAAATTAGGGAAGCAAGACCTATTTTTGGGTCCCTTTTAGGGTTTTGGGTTGATGTAAAGGGAAAGGGATGTCGTCCCGTGGGTTTACCCACGCTTAGGCCCATTTTGTAATCTATAAATAGATACTTAGGCAATGTAAGTAGAGGATAGTAGTACATCTATGTGATGTATAGCTAAAGGCTTAGTGCTAGTAGCTAGATCTATGTGATTGGATGTATATTGCAAGTGCTATGTGCATGATTGTAAGGAGATTGAAAATCTAAGTGCATGTTGTTGTAGTTTTGTGATGAAGTGCAAGGAAGAAGAATCTAGCAAGCCGAGAAGATCTTCTATCCTGTGCGAAGTAAGGGTCACTAAAGCTCTGTGTTGTAACCACTTGACTGAGATAATATAAAGAAGAAGACTTTGTGGATGTAGGCTCAAGGTGGGGGTGAACCACAGTAACTTTGTGTATTTTGCTATGTTCTTCGACCTAATGTGTTTATCTCCTTCTTGGCTAAGCTCTTGTTGTGATTAAATAGATCTATTTATGCTCTGTTCTTATGATAAATGAATGAATGTTAGATCTGATATATAATATGCTTAGTGCTTGATTGGTTGAATCCAATCTATATTTCTGTGGCTAAGTACTAAATCACATTTAGTCTAAGTATTCACTGCGATGCTCTGTGTTATCTGCGAAGTACCATAAGGGTCAAATATTGATGAATGATCTATGTTAAGTGCCCTATAAAATATATAATCACGAATCGATGTCCCAGCTAAGGTTGCAAATATCTAAGTCCTGCAACCACCCCTGCCTCTACCTTGGGTGAGACTTCATCTTCTTTACAAGTGTTGCCAAAAGGGCCAATATTTAGGGTTTTGTTGGTGCGCTCTTGAGTGTTGAAACCTGGGCCTACCCTTGTGCCAACACTCCACACAAGATGTTTCCCAAGAGGATGTTTCCAAGTTGGTGGGAAAGGATGGAACAAGAGAGTGTAGTAAGGAATCTAGTAAGAAGGTTGGAATTAGTAAATCAAGAGGAAGAAGCCAAGTGCTGGAGTAGATAACATTGTCTCTAGTCTTCCTAAATATGTCAATAAATTGGATAAGGGTAAGAAAATAGAATCGAAGGAAACTCATGAACTAAGGGTTAAATGAAAAACAAGATTCAAGGAACACTATATAGACATGTCTACTAAAATCAAGACAAATAACAATGAAAAGAAGAAGAAAGAGAAGTTTGATAGTGATACAGGGGAAGTTGTAGTCAATATTTAGGAAGGAGTTCTTGAGTTACGTTAGGACAAGAATGCAGAGCTTAAAGAATATATTGGTTTGAAGATTAAGGGTAAGAAGAGTTATAGGACTCTTGAAAAGAGTAGTATGGCACAACCTTCCAGAAGTAAAGAATAAATTACAAAGGAAAAATAGAGTCTGATGTCTGCATCAAATTCCATAAAAAAGAATAAAAGACGATTATTTGAGGACAAAATTACAACTCGTGTCAGTGGAACCAATGGAGCATCATGATCAATGCGCTGAACGATAAGGAGCATGGCCAAGCAAATGATAACTCCTTATATACCTTATTTTCCAGAAGAACCAATTGATATTCTAGATTCACCAGAAGTAGGAGGTGGGTACATTGAGACAATCAATGAAACAGAGGAACTGGTGAGAGAGACTTTGAAAGATTTGTTGGTTAAATGTCAGGCTAGAAGGGGGGATAAAGAGAAGGTAGAACCTGAACCTTCTAGTATTTTGGCTAAACAATGAATGATGCTCAAGATTGAACAAATCCAAAAGTAAAATGAAGAATTGAAGGAGGAGGTTGTGGAGTATCAAGTTCTGGATAGACATAGCAAGAAAGAGAATACACAGCTTAAGGAGCATAATTGGAGGTTACATGATGAAAAAGAAGAGGTATATGCTAAACTTAATAATGTTTTGCATCTGATACAATACACAAGAGTAATAAAAAATGATCTTAATAATTAAGCTTCATGTTTCAATATTTAAAAACCAAGCAATTGATGTTCAATCATGATAGAAGATAGTCTTAGTTTTTAGATTGTGGAGATCCAACTTTGACAATTTTGCATGAGGACATGCAATAAATTGGGAATGGAGGAAATGTTAGGTCTCCCTTTTGATATCTCCAGTTACCCCATTTTTTGTCTTTTAACTTGACCAATTGTTTCATAGATGCATGAACCATCTACCTATTTTCGTCATTGTCACATCCTTTAGCTACTTCTACATGTACATGAGGTAATTTACATTTAGTCATGATTTTTGTGGTTTATTAATGGTTAGAATTGAATAATTAATGATTAATTTCTCTAATTACCTTGTTGTTAAAATCTCAGTTCAGAAAAACTTTTATGACAAAGCTCCTAGCCATGCGGTACATGCACTCATTCGATACCTATATTCATCCAGTACCTGTGTTCATCTAGTACATGTATTCATCTGGTGCTTGTGATCATTCAGTACCATTGTTTATTTGTCTACGTTCATCGAGTACTAGTCTCTGTTTTCCACCCATGTTCATCCCGTACTTGTTTTCGCATATGAAGACTTGAGTAAATGAATGAATCATCTTTGATGGGTCCAAGGAAATAGTTGTTCAACACATATTCGATTTTGGATTTCATGATATGCTTCATCCTCATGCACTTCATGTTGTGAGGATGAAGCCACTTCCATGTAAAATGATTTATTGATCAATCACAGATTAGTAGAATCATTTAACGTTATATTCAATATTGATTGTATCATCCATTTATCTTTAAAAAGGGCCCTGTAGATGATTGAAGTAGTAGGGAATTATTGTTATGCTGCGATTTTAATCTTTGAACAAACTCTTGTTGTAAACCTTATTTTCTAAGGAAATAATAGGAATTCAAGTTCATTGAGTTTATGTGTTTGGTGAAGTTCATCGTTCTTTATGTTTTCCTCAAGCTTCCTTGTTGGCACGACAAGGGCCCACTGATCCAACTTAGCAAGCTTCTTGTAATTGCAGTGTGAATCTAATTACTTTAAGTGTGTGTGTGGAATAGTATTGTACTTTTATTATATCATACTTATTATAATTCAATTTATAGATTTATTCAATAGAATGTTTGATATGAGTAAATTGTGAGTTACAACATAGGATAGTGATAGCTCCGTAGTTGTTTATGATTTTTGTGTGCGATCATTTATTTTCTGACTTGATTTATTTAATGTTAGCTTCTATCTTGTGAGGTGTGGTAGTACAAGCATGGTTTGAGATTCCATCTTTCACATTACATGAGCTAGAAAATGGAACATCTCATTAAAGCTATGTCTCATGTGTAGGAATGAAATATCTTTTCATAGTTGTTAGATTGCATTGATTCCCTTTTAGAATAATATTGATTTGAAGAGTGTGCAGAACTAGACATGAATTATTTGCAAGTTATTATTGAATGGACTTGTGACATGGAATGATATAAGAATCCATCTTTCACCTTCATGGACCAGTGAATGGATTGTCTTGTTACTTGTAAAAGAGTCTTTGGAGTGCATGTTAGTTATATCCTTTTCTTTTAAATCATGTTCTTTATCTTATGCACAATGTGTAAAACATAGATTAAGGATTGTAAAACAAAGTGTGTATTTGAAGTGTTTTAATTCTTACTATACTCATTGGACATAAGTAAATCATTTTTTATCATCACATATAGTGTATCAACTATATTGGTTATTGAACGTTGGTTGACATATTGAGGATTGGAAATATATTAAACATATAATTGCACCAACATTTTGGCTCCAGTAATAAAAAAGGAGCTTAAGAATGAAGCTTCATGTTTCAATATTTTAAAACCAAGAAATTGATGTTAAGTCATGATAGAAGATAGTCTTAGTTTTGAGAATTGTGCATGACGACATGCAATAACTTGGGCATTGTGGAAATTTTGGGTCTCCCTTTTGATATCTCTAGTTACCCCATTTTTGTCTTTTATCTTGACCAATTTTTCCATAGATGCATGAACCATCTACCTATTTTCTTCATTGTCACATCCTTTAGCTACTTCTACATGTACACAAGGTAATATACATTTGTTCATGATTTTTGTGCTTTATTAATGGT